>JAEQML010071990.1:0-15789 GCA_016904865.1 Pissodes strobi
ATGAGCTAGTTCTTAATCCTTCTAAAACAGAAATTATATTGTTTACCTCACGTAAGGTTGATTACTCAATGCTGGTACATTTAAATGGGAAAAGTATTAAGAAGAATGACTATATTAAATACTTAGGTGTTTACATTGACCCTCAATTGTCATGGATTTATCATGTAGATTTCATTTTAAAAAAACTATCAATTAATTGCTTTGTAATATGGAGACTAAGACAATTTACTAATAGGGAAATATGACTTGCTCACTATTATGCTTATACCTATTCAGCCCTTAGCTATGGCATCGTCAGCTGGGGTAATGCAAATAGAGTGGATGAAGTGCTAATTGGTCAAAAGAGAATACTGAGAAGTTTATGTTCTAAGGGGCCAAGGCCCTCTTGTCGCCACCTTTTCAAAGGGCTCGGCATCTTGACGGTCGTGTCTATGTGTATATTACATTGTGCATTGTATGAAATAACAGAATCTGAATAGCTTCTTGCTTGCTGGCGACGCTCAAAATTGTTACACACTGAGAAATGGTGGTGACCTGAGGCTACCCCATCATAGACTCACCCTAACTGCAGATAGCTCTGTTATTGTTCCTGCTAAGATTTATAATTATCCACCTGTAAACTTGAGGGATATTCCGAGTGTGACTGTATTTAAGAGAGAACTCAAGACTTTATTGATTGAACATAGTTTTTACAACCTGAGAGAATTTTTTTCTTGTAATCTTCATGCTTAATATCTGGCGTACAGTCTCATTTGCGGTTCCTTCAACATGCCAATACTCTCATTGATGAGTTTTGGTTCTGATCTTTTTAAAGTATTTTTAGTGTGTGATCATGCTGTGGTATATTGTTTATCGATATTTGTATGTTTTATATATTGCAATGTTGATTGTGTAATATTTCAAGCTTTCGTTGTATACTTATAGGTTGTAGTTATTTTAGTTAATTTACTGACGAACTGTATGTCATCTTATTGATGACCTTTTATGGAATGAATAAATAAATAAATAAATAAATAAATAAAATAAATTACAGGAAGGAAATGGATAGGCGACGGTAATAGCATTAGGCCTAAAGGGAATAAAAACCAAATTATTTACTTATAAACGTTTCGTACGGAGTCCTGTCGATTCTTTAATAAGGTACATGATTTTCAAGACACGTTTTTTTGCTTTTACATTAGTAAGTGGTTCTATCTATATTTTCCTAGGGCCACCACAGACATAATCCGGCTATGCGCTTAGAATATTTATAGAAAATTAATGAGCGTAAAGGAAACAATATAGACGCCATGAAGTAGGTATCTACTTTCATTTTGAAGTCAGTTAAAAGTCGTTTTGTCTTTTAACCTGGCATCTGGCCACTGCTTAACGTCTTATTTGAATTATTCATTGGTCATTTTATTAACCTGAAACTTATGTTACGTTTTTTAAATTATCCATTATTATCGTTTATACAATTTTGTGAAATCTTGATTAAATTTGAATACTATGATATTATTTGCATAAGGCCGAACGATTTGCGGAACATCTAAAGTCGTTTTAACGAATTTCTTAAAACTTGCTTTTAAGGAAATTAAAATATATTTATATTTTTGTCTGTAATAAACTTTAAAACTTAAGTTATGAAGAAGTATTTTAAAGCAATTTAAAGCGAGCCTTAAGTATGGATAAAATTACTTGAAAATACATATGTGCTGCAGAGCTTTTTGGTAGGTTTCAGAAATACGCATTTGCAATGAGACCACCTTGGGAACTGAGATTGTCATTTATAAAACGTGGATAGTTTGCCTGCACTGCTGTTGGGTGAATTGAGTAGTTTGATAGTAGTGCAGCCGGTCCCAAGCCGAGATAAAAGAGGAGGGTTCGGAGGTGAGGCTAGCGACCTGCTCTAGTAAAAAATAAATATGCTCATAGAACCGATCAGAGAGTCTCGGATATAGGACAGAACCTCTTAAAGACGACCCCAGCAAGAAATAGGACTACGAGAAAGGAAACTGAACTAAGAGTATTATGCTGGAATATTAGATCGTGGACTAAGAGAGATCAAGAGGTACTGAAATAAATACCCACAAAATCGAAATATGCGCACTCTCAGAAACCAAAACGAGAGGAATACAAAATACCAAAATTTTCTGCTTATATATAGCGGAAAGGACAAAGGTGATTATGCAACCTCAGGACTGGGCATTTTACCTCATGAGAAATTTGAGAAGAACATAGAGTGAGGATATCGAATACACCAGCCACAGAATCCTAAAGACAACCTTAAACCTGGCAAGCAGCAAAATTCATATTGTAGCGGTATATGCTCCTGACAACCTTACAACAAGATACAGAGGAAATAAAAACTCGTAATACTTGGAGATTTTAATGCGAGAGTGGGAAATAATAACATAGACAATATCAAACAACGATTCAATGAAGAAATAATAAATCGAAACGAAGAACATCTTATTGAATTTTGCGCTTAAAATATTTTAAGAATAAATCACACGTTTTTCTCCCATAAACCTCAACACATGTACACATGGCAAAATACATAAGGTCAGCATTCAACAGTAGATTACATAATAACCAACAGAGAAATTGTACCTAAACAAATTCTTGACGTAAGAGCCTTGCCATCGCTCAATATAGGGTCAGATCATAAATTAGCGCTAGGCAAAATTTTAATCAAGATCCCACCAAACAAGAAAAAGACCCCCAAATATGCCGAAGAGTTAAACATAGTCTTTAGAGGACCAAACTACGAAGTGGCTTTATAAAAAACGACTAAAAGAAAGATTTAAGATAAATCCATTAAAAAAAGAGGAAAATGTAAACGAACTCTGGACAAAAATAGAATCAAACATATTACAGGCTGCAAAAGAAAGTGCAGGAGTTAGGAAAATTAACTTAAATGCAACAATGGTTTACCAACGAAATAAGAGATTTAGCGCACGAAAAAAGAAAAGCATATCTACAATATTGCAATAATAAGACACCTAACAATTATGAGCAATACAAAGATACAAGAAATCATGTAAACTTTAAGATAAGAAACCTGAAAAGAGAATATTGTACACGGTTTACCAAAGAGATGGAATACGACCTTTATGGAGCGCAACGCAAGGTGTGGAAAATGCTTAAAGGGAGAAAACAACATATTAATGAATATAACAATTTCAATAAAATAGAAGCAGAAAATGGACAGCTTAAGAACTCAACAATGAAGAAGAAGAAGAAGAGAGCGACAACGAACAAATCATAGAAAATACAAATGAAGAACTCAGGAATACCACAGGAAAATTAAAAAAACAGGAAAGCCCCAGGACCTGATGCCATACCCAATGAGCTCCTAAAATGTGGAGGAGAAATAATAATCGAAAATATTGCTGTGCTTTTTCAGAAAATTTTAGATACCAAACGAGTACCAGACCAATGGAAAACAAGCATTACAATACCAATATACAAAAAAGGAAATAAGAAGAATCCTAGTAGCTACCGTACGATCACCTTGCTTAAGAACTAAAAATATATAATAAGTGAAGAACAACAAGGCTTCTGGCAAAATAGGTCAACAATACATGCTATTTTCATGGTCAGACAAATTGCTGAGAAAGCAATTACATGTGCTTCGTGGATCTGACTAAAGCCTTTGATCGTGTCAGATTAGGAGACGTGCTAAAATTACTTAAAGAAGAAAACCAGTCCAGCAGTTTAGTAGAGATAATAAGAGACATTAACACAGACAACAAAACTAAAATTAAAATCGAGAATGAATTGACATCGGAAGTAGACATTAAATCTGGAGTACGTCAGGGAGATAGCCTAAGTCCACTATTATTCAATTTAGTAACGGATAAAATTATAGGTAGGACGCGAATATGGACTTGGAAGAAAACAGATAAAAATTCTTTGTTATGCAGATGACGCAATTCTGATCTCGGATAATGAAGATAACCTAAAGCGCCTGGTACATACTTTTAAAACAACGGCGGAAACCTACAATATGCAGATATCAACATCTAAGACCAAATCTCTCGTAGTAGCAAGGGAACCCAGACGATGCAAAATCGTAATTAACGAAGAAATAATCGAACGAGTTTCTAAGTTCGAATATCTGGGAATAGAAATACGGAGATCTAAAAGAAAGTGTACGAAAGCAGGCTAATAAAGCAGCTTATATATCAGGATGTTTAAAGGATGTTATCTGGAGGAATAAAGATATGAGGCTGAACGGGAAAATGCGCATATATAAGTCATGTGTAAGGCCAATACTAACATATTCAATAGAAAAAAAAGAGCTGAAACAGCAGGAGCAAAAATAATACTTAGAACAACAGAAATGAAAACATTAAGATCAATAACGAGGAAAACATTGAGAGACAGAGTTCCGAACATTCAAATAAGAGAACTATGTTGGACACAGGATATGGTACGGTGGGGAAGGCAGAGAAGACGAGAGTGGAACCAGCATGTTACACGAATTGGACGGCGAGAGACTAGCCCGAATATCAAGGGATTTAAAACCAACGGGCACCAGACCAGGCCCTTTAAAAGATGGCGAGATAGCTGGAAGTCTACGTCACAAATACGACTGTAGTAGTAGAGAAAAAGAGATGGGATAAGAACAGGCTCAAGGTCTAATATAAGAGGAAGAAGAAGAAGAAGAGATAGTTTCATTCAAATCGACGCATTCATTCAAAAGGTATGCTCGTATAGATAATAAAACAAACTGTGTCATGACTGGGAAGGCTTAAGACATATTATGAGATTTTAATGTTTTTTTTTTAATTATTTAAGAATCATTAACATTTCATCATTTATCCTCTTTATTTCATGAATTACTGGACATATTTAGGAACTACCAGTAGTTATGCTTGGCTGGGATATACACATTTTTAAATGACTGCTAAGGTTTCTGGCCTTTCCCAGCATATCAAAATTCTTTAAATTACTTTCTATTTTGTTTGTTTTCTTTATTGGGCAAATTCTAATTCAAAACAATTTTATTGCCAACCAACACAAATTCATAATATTTTTATTTTACTAATAAAAATAAAAATGGGGACAAAAAAGCGACACTGATAACTAAAGTGCTGATTTAACACCAAAAAAAAAATATCAAAGTAAGTGCTTTGCTAAAGCGCAAAATGTGTTTAATATCAGCACATTAATGACATAAAAATTAGAATAAGCGTGAAAAATCAAGACATTAGAAATTAATATTCTTTAGTAACTTACTGACTCAAAAGCATCAAAAGTTTAGAACAGTGAATTAATTCATGCTATCTATTTTTGAATAAACCG
Source organism: Pissodes strobi (assembly GCA_016904865.1). Classification (NCBI taxonomy): domain Eukaryota; kingdom Metazoa; phylum Arthropoda; class Insecta; order Coleoptera; family Curculionidae; genus Pissodes; species Pissodes strobi. The sequence goes on from JAEQML010071990.1 coordinate 5,293, forward strand.
AATTTTGAACAGAAAATCCGATTCTTCCATCACTAGGCAAACATTTTAAGTGGGGAAAACTTCGTTCGAGATCTACATTAGTGATTGAGGCATATTAAGGAATAACAGTTGCATCGACACCAATACTTTAAGTCAATTTACTCAAATTCAAAACATGCTTTATTGTTTAAAATACATAGTATTTGTTAACAAAGCGCTCTTATCTATCATTACCTTAATAAAATTATAGTTAATTATTAGGTATTATTTTTAAGAAAACAAATTCAAAAAAAAATTACAGAAAAAAGTTTTTGAAACAGTGCAAATAAATCTCCAAACTAAGACAATAAAAATGATAAAAAAAAGCAAATGAATATAAATAAAAGACAGCCGGTAAAACAGTCACAAATATGTCAACAAAATGTCAGATGAGTCAATAATATAAAAGTATGACATTAAATATCAGAGTCATAAAATATATAAATCCAAAATTAATATAATACAACTACAATTAGCATTTCTAGGCAAAGTTATCCTGAAAGAATTTGCTCACGTCATCAAAGGATCGCACAATCAACAATGACTTCAACCTCCTTCTAAACACGGTTTTATACCGAACTTGTCTGAGATCAGGTGGCAAATGATTTTTTTTTTGTTATAAATGATCGAATTCTTCGATTGAGTGGAATTACTAATAGGCAGGTAAATACTATGGGTAAAACGCATATTATAAATAGACTTGGAGAGTATATTGTCTTTGAATTTCTCAAACAAGTCGACTTCAAAATGGAAATACAAGCCAAAGTTAAAAGTCGATGCCTTAAAAATAGCGGCCTGCAGGATTCCCTCACATTTGCCTTACACATATATTTTACGGCTCTTTTTTGTAGAAGGAATACGATGTTAATAAGCCGTTTAGAGCAAGCTCCCCAGAAGCATATATAGTACCTCAAATGGGACTCAGTTAACACATTCCTTGCTATGCAACCGTCCAGCTGATTGCATAGCAGTTTGAAGACAGCTTTCCACTAAAATTCTGTATATGACTTTCAAACTTAAATTTATTGTCAATGAAGATACCCAAAAATGCATTTTCATTTCAATTATTTCGTAATGAGTTTCCAAGCAACACACCTAAATACAATACTTAATACACAGGCGTTGCCAGGAGCGGGATCATCATCAATCATCATCATCAATCGACCAATCGCGTCCACTGCTGGACATAGGTCTCCCGTAGCCTTCTCCATCCTTGCCGATCCTGTGCTGCCTCTATCCAGTTTGTCTTTATCCTTTTAAGGTCGTCGGTCCATATGGTTGGGGGACGGCCTCTACTTCTGTATGCGTCTTGGCGCGATCTCCACTCAAGTATCCTCTTTGTCCAGCGATTGTCAGAAATTCGCGCCACATGACCGGCCCAGTTCCATTTTAAGGTTGTTATAGGGGTAACCGCGTCCGTCACTCCAGATCTCTCCCTTAATGTTATATTTGGGATCCTGTCTCTTAGCGATATACCTAACATCGACGTCTCCATTTTCCTCTGCGCGATACTTATTCTATTTGTAGTTCCTTGTGAGGGTAAGTGTTTCAGTCCCGTATGTAAGCACAGCCAACACGCACCGATCGAATACTTGTCTTTTTAGGCATATTGGAATGTCTGACTTAAAGATATTGCGCAGCTTTCCACAGGCCGCCCATGTTAGGCCTATTCTTCTCGGTATTTCGCGTGTTTGGTTGTCTCTACCAATAGAGATTTCGTGACCAAGGTATTTATAAGAGCTTACTTGCTCTATGCTTACGCCGCCTATCTTGATTGCCTCACTCATAACAAGATTTGTCATGTATTGTATGTTTTGTTGGCAGAGTTAGATGCTTCCTTGAGCCTCCGAAGCATTTGTTTTGCTTCGTCCATACCATCTGCGATAATTAGTATATTGTCGGCGAATCTCAGATGGTTTAGTTCTTCGCCATCTATGTTTATGCCCATGCCACCAAAGTTGGCCTGTTTGAACATATATTCTAGGAGGGTTGTGAATAACTTTGGTGATATGACATCTCCTTGGCGTACACCTCGTGCGATATGCGATGCGATGCAAAGTCTTGGGAATCATCTTGCAGCCTAACATAAGCTTTTGCTCTTTGGTACACGTGTTCGATGACCTCGATGTATCTATGATCGATACGGCATTCAGCAAGAGCTTGTAGCATTTTATGCTGGTTTATTGTGTCGAAAGCCTATTCGTAATCGACGAAAACTATGCAGAGGGGTTTATTATATTCGATGCATTTTTCGATAAGGGACTTGACTACTTGTAGATGGTCATTTGTGCCAAATCCGGCTTGCTCACGGGGTTGATATAGGTCGAATTTATTTGTTAACCTTAACAAGAAATAACAAGGGGCGGGATGAGGCGGGCTAAATCCTGGGAACATCTGCCGTGAAAGTATATGTAAAATAGGGACATCTTGGCCACATGTCTGCGGTGTTCCAGACTATCCAGATTTCGGGTCAACTCCGGGTCGCCGATGAGACGCACAGCTCTCTTCTGAATGGAATCCAGCAGCTTTAGAGTGCGCTTTGGTGCGGTACCCCAGATGTGTGAGCAATATTCTAAACACGGTCTTATTTGCGCTTTGTAGAGCAAGAGCAACTGCTGCCGTGTATAGAGTTTCTTGATGCGAAATAGCGCACCAAGCTTCTGGGAGGTTGATTTTGCGATGTTAGCAACGTGGTCAAGCCAAGACATATTGCTGTTGACTGAGACACCCAGTAGTCTGATTGATGAGGATGAAAGCATGGTCGATCCTGTCATAATGTCAGTGCCCGCCGTATTGGCCCTCTTTGTAAACGTGGCTGCTTGGGTCTTTGCTGCATTGAACTAGACCAAATTTCAGTTGCCGCAAGTTTCTTCAGGTCTTGATTAATTGCTATAATCTGCTCTTGTCTACGGTGATAAGTCTCAGTCGCTGGTAAAGGTGTTCCTGATCTAAATTGGGAGACAAGGGTACTGTCATCTGCCAAACTGTAAACAGATTATTTGTTTCAGTTAATTTAGATGAGGAACAGAGTTGGTGAAAGTATTGCACCCTGAGGCACGCCCGCGTATATGGTGAATGTGTCTGAGATGTGTCCATAATTAACTGCAACATGTAGAGATCGGATCTTAAGGAAAGTGACATGCCAGCTGCAGAGAGAGGCTGGCAGTCCGAAGGACGGCAGTTTGTTGAGAAATCTGTCATGCCAAACGATGGGACGATATGATTTGATGGGCCATATCTCGTGACAAACTCGGAATGGCGAGGGCGTCACTTCCCGTAATTAAACTGCTCTCACCAGTATGACGTTCCTGCCTGCTAATACAATGCAGCCCCTCTTGTCACAAATTGTCATTGATCAGCTACAGACCTTGCACTTCGGTGTTCTCCAGCCTGAGGGAGAACGATGGGATTTGATGGGCCACATCCCTCTGCAACTCGGAATGGCAGGGGCGTCACTCCTCGTAATCAAATTGATCAGCTGCAGGCTTTATACTTTGGTATTTTCCAGCCTGGGACCCCGCGTTTGAGCCTTAATTCATGAAACAAATATTGCAAACTCTTTCGGCGTATTAGAAATTTCACTAGCGATGGAATTAGTTCAAATGATTCCGAATTGATTTCGTATATACTGTCTTCTAGATCTTGCATTTTTCATTCTGTTTTGGTATTTTACCGGGCGTTCGATGATTTTAAGACTTTTCGAAATTCTGTTTATTTATCGGTGGAGTTTTCAGTTTACTTATTTGTTGTTTTTTTTTTTGGTTTACCCATAAGATCACAATTCCAGCTTTTGCCAGGTTGCGCCGTTGTCGAATCGTCCGCTGTTACTGAGGATCCCCTACTATTTTATTTAATTTGTGCTACATTATAGGTTCTTTTTTTCATTGGATTGTAGAAGATCTGTTATGGCTTCCTTTCCTTCAATTACCACATGCTTATCAGCGATATTTTTTTCTTCTTTCAGTAGCAGCTTTAGATAGATGACTCTCTGCTATTCCATCAATTGATGATCTTCAATGGCATCTAAATAATTTCCTGGCAGCATTTACTTAATCTCTACTTGATTTGGTATTTAATTTTTGCATCCACAATTTATAATTAACACACGACAAAACAGTTGTTTTGCCACTTTTGTTGCCAGATTTAGAAAATTTAAAATTCGATTTATTTTTGTGCCTTGATTCTTTAAAACTTTTAATAAATTTTCTATATTTATTGAAAAGCGAGGCACTCAGCGAATTACCAGCAATTCATCTATCCTTAAATTTGAAGCAGCCTGATGCATATTAAAATAATCAAGGCAGTGTATGTATGACAACATTTAATATATAATTATCAACATTATTAATAATAAAAATATAAGAAGCATATACAATTATATCAGAAAAAGGAAAGTGAATTTTATGTTTAAAACCAGTCCTTGTAATATTACCGTTTAATAGGCATATGCAAAAAGTCTCTTTGGCGTTGCTCGGTACATTAATAGGTCCGTCCATTGAGACTGGTTCGGACCCACTCCCTGTTGCATTCTCCCTGTTACTTCATAAACTTAATCCGCCTATCCATTGCAAATTGATTGCGAATTGGTTGACCGGACTCTCCTTTAATACAATCTGGCTCTCATTGACTGGGTTTGTTTTGTTAATGTTTTCCCTACTAGCTACCTCAGTTTAATAATCAAATTATTCAATTTACGAAAATCGTTATTTGCTGTTAAAATTGCGTTGCTTATTAAAAACCCAATAGTAATGATGCAATCTGCAGGAAGTATTCGCAATAAATAGTTAACATGGTTTCATCGTCTGAATTAGTCCTATAGAATAAGCAATGCCATATCACTATGGTCCTTGACTTTAAGACCTACTATCGACATCATAGACAGATGCTGGATTGGTCAAGTCAAAACCAGTGGCAGAAGATCTTCTGGAGAGATTCGGCAGAACGGCGGCACTCATTTGCAATTTGTGTAATTATTCGATTGGTTGGCTTACCTGGTATGAAAGATGAATCTTAATTATTCGAGCATCGTAATCCTTTTACGGTAGTATGGTAGGTCTCATTTTATGGCCTATCAGTGCACAGAGTTTAAAGAATGTGTAAATAAACAAACATCGTGGCTCGTCCCCGACTACGCTATATCCATCAGTTCATTCGTGACGGAACAAATAACACTGGTGAAACGTGCGGCTTTCTCTCTGCATCAAGTTGTCAGCAGGCTTAAGTTTCTTGACTAAATGGCGGACCCGCCAAAATGGATGGTTGTTCCCTATAGTCACGTAAGGATATATATTACGGGGATATTCTTGATAAACTGGTGCAGGTCATTTTAGTATTTACTATCACTCGCCGTAATGAGCAAGAGATCAAAGTGTCGATCCGGATGACGAAATTGTAATGACCTCTGCCGATCGGTGAATGCAGTGCTGGAAGTGAGTTGCAGTTGCCTTCTACCGGAAATTCAAAATTAGGATCGCCTGGGTTATTTTAGAGTAGTTTTCTGTAGTGGTACCAACTCCTGAACGTGCGTGCCGTTTAGGGACTTTCTTTCTTTTGTGTTGACGTCGCGGAAATTGTGATTTACCTTTGTATGTTTCCCTAAAGAATGGTGGGTCGAATTGTTATTTCCTTTTAACTAGGTCGAGCAATTATTTAATTTACATCAAAGTTCTGCGTTTTTTTTGAAAAAGCTTTAGGATGCATCGAGCCGCAAGAAATTGGAAAGCCATAGAAGCAGTGTTGGTGGTAGTTCGTATGCTGTCAATTTGCTTAACAATCCGTCATACCACACCCTAACAAGTTGGATATGTCGGGAGCCACTACTTAATGAAGACAATTTTATACTACTTGAAGAAATGAACAATAAGCCTTAGGATCAATCTTATTCATTGAGGCGGTAAATTGTGGATTTTTAATAAGTTGCTTTATCTGAAGACCATCAATAATTCCGGCTTTCAGTTGTTCTGTGCTAATCCCAGGAAATAGACGTGCCAAGTAGATAAAAAACCCTTTAGAAATTGCTTCAACCCAAACTAACCCAAATTATCCCAAACTAACCCAACTTGATATGCATGAAATATGATTTCATATCTCGCAATTAATTGATGATTACCTTTTGTTTTCCTTCGATCATGACATTTCTTTAACTTGTGTATTCCGGCTTCTTATATCGTTACAGACTACCAGGTTAATTTCCTTGAAAAAAAGCAGCAAATCGTCTTTCAGAGTAAAATGTTAAATTAGTACCCGAATAAAGTTGAGAGGTTCAGGTCTCTAATGAGATTATTCAGTTCTTATTGACTGAAATGGTGAATCTGCCTCAAAAGTACTGTCGATTTCTGATCCCATAAATTGAACTTCATTAGCCGTTGACGATTCTGTATTATCTTCCGCGGGAGTCTCGACAGACTGCTGAATGATGAAATGGGTATTTCTTCAGGATGCAGTAATCTGTGCTGAATCTTGATCAATATATATCTATTTGTGTTTATTATTCTGCTTGACGCCTTTGATATTCACGAGATAAAAATAGCAGTCATCGTAATGGTTGCTTGGTTCTTTCCAAACCATTATTACTCCAAAATTAAACAGCTTCCTCTTGTCAACTATACACTTTAGCAAATCTTCAACGCATGTTTTATATGCGAAATGCGGAGCTCACGATTTATCCTAGTCGCCAAGAGATGACAGGCCACTATTCATTAAGTGAGAAATAGGTTCTTCAAATGTATTCGTTATGTAGTGGTCGATAGAAACAAATTAATTTTTAATTTATTATGACCGCAAAGGTGGGGGTAGCAATTAACTTTATAATTAAATACAACTAAATTAGTGGACTGTATTAAATAGGGTGGTGGAGGTTTTCGACATAAGTTGTGAATTGAAACTAGGTAGTTAGGTTAACTAAGTACTTTAATAATGCAGGTGTAAATTGCATTTGAATTTAATATGGTGAATATATACAATTTATACAATTTCTAAGCTACTTTCATGCATTCAATCATTCATACATAAAACTAAATATGCAAACAGGTTACTTTTATAGATCTTTAAGGAAATTTCTTAATGGTTATATTTAAGAATAAAACAGTGTCTTTCCTGAATTTAATAACTTTTCAATTCTAACTATTAACTGTTCCTTTCTCACGAAATACCTTGATCTCCTCGTTTCTCTACTTCCCTCCAACAAGGCAGGGATCTGACTTCAAATCCTTAATTTGAATTGTACAGGCACGATTTGTTGAGCTACAAATCTGGTACCGCCATTTAATTGCTTCTCTTCAACTACAGGTAAGCCGATACGCTACGTCGTTTCTGGCTTCAAGGAATTGCGTAAAAACGCCCAAAAGAGGTCTTTGTCCAAGCTTGGACAAAGATCATTGAGGTACACTAGATATTTTCTAATATCTGTGCATACAAACGGAGAAAATTGCCTGAAAGGGTGTGACCTTTTGGCGCGAAAACGGGAACAAGCACTTTCGCTGTTGTTCGAGTGAGAGTTTAAACTGCACTGCACTAGAGAGCGGTGACTGGACCGATCTAGTGTACGTTTGAGAGGTTCTAAGATACTTAAAATAACTAACAAAATTAGAGAAACACTAATTATTTTTTGCCTTAAACAGTGCTAGGACAGGGCTAGTTGTTTTTTGGCGCTAAAATCTAGGAGAGCTGTGACGAGACAGATCCGAAGTGGGTGAGTGTTTGCAAGGCACTGATGAAATTAATTTCTTCTTCTAGCAGGCGGCCTGGCGCCTGCTAGACGTATACGGAGGCGTTCCACAGGGATCTGTGCTCGGTCCCACGCTAAGGAACGTTTTATATGATAGCATAATGGAGATAGAGACCCCCCGAGGAATCCGGCTGATATGCTATGCGGACGACCTAGCGGTGCTGATCGAGGCAGAAAGCGATTCCGAGATGATGGAACACGGAAACATGACACTTAGTAAAATAAAAGATTGGATGGAAGACAAGAGCTTAACAATTGCCACAGAAAAGACTAATGTCATTATTTTGAATTTTAAATGGAAGGTGCAACACATCATGTTTAGACTCGATGGACAAGAGATAGTGCCAAATAAAACGGTAACCTACTTGGGTATGACACTGGATCGTGGACTGACGATGGCCCGCCATGTGGAGAAATCCTACGATAAGGCTAAAAAAGTTATGAAAGCTCTTTGTGCGCTACTACCGAACTTAGGAGGGCCACAAGCCGCAAGAAGAAAAGTCCTGGCAACGTGTTGCTTCCGGCTATGAAAATAAAACGCTGTAGGGAACTGGTAATATCAACCCAAAGGATAGCGGCACTTAGGATCTGCAGTACATACCGCACGGTGTCGACGGATGCAGCTCTGTTTATTGCGGGACTGGTCCCACTGGAGCTACTCGCGGAAGAAAGGTTGCGACTATACTACACAAGAGGAGGAGAAGACCCGACCTGGAGAGAGCGTAAAAAAGCAGAACGGGGCCGCACAATTAGCAGCTGGCAAAGAAATTGGGACTCCTCGTTCTCCGGGAGATGGACACACAGGTTGATCGGTGACATAGCCCGTTGGCTGGAGAGAAAATGGGGACATATAGGATATCACCTGACTCAGTTCCTGACGAGCCATGGAAGCTTTGGCGCCTACTTACATAGGATTAAAAAGAGGGAAAGTCGATCATGCTGCTACTGCGACGCAGAAACTGACGACGCGGAACATACGTTCTTTGTCTGCCCAAGATGGGAAAGAAAGCGAATGAAGATAAACCAGAAAATCGGAGAAGCAATCACGCCGGAAAATATTATAAATATAATGATCGGAAGCAGGGAAAACTGGACACGCATGTAGGGGTACATTAAGCACATAGTGACCACAAAGAAAAGTGATGAGAGGGCACAATGAGAAGGAAAAATGGATAATCCATCGGCGTACACAAACTGCGCCCAGACGGCCCTCCCTCCGATGAAATGCGGATTTTCTGCGGTGCCAGAGGGAGGCACACACACACTTGCCGTAACCAGGGGGGAAGTTTTTAGTCGGTAGGCGGATCTCTGGAGAGACCGAATCCGACACTGGCCGGCTTCATGAACAACAAGCCGGTGCGTCTTTCTAGAAGATTTTTTACCCCCGGAAAAAAAAAAGTCCAGACTAACGTAAACTAACCCAGATTGACCAAAAGTAACCCATACTAAGCAAAACTAACCCTGGCTATTTAGCCATACATGTATATATAAGTAATAAGAGTTTACTTACGGTACACTGTCGACTCAATTTGTTCATTTTAAATGCCTTAGATCAAGTACATTTGTCATAAAATGAAATAATTGTAAAAGAAAAGCGCGCTACGCACGCTTTTCGTAAGTCAACCACAGCTAACCCAAAATAACCAACACTAACCCAAACTAGCCAGCACTAACCCAAACTAACCCAGACTAACCAAAACTAACCCATACTAATCTAAACTAACCAAAACTAACCCTAATTAACGTATTCTATATTAAGCAAAAATAATCGAAACTAACTTTAATTAGCCAAAGGAGCGCATTGAGGCGACCGCGCTACGCGCTTGACCAACCCCGCCCAACACAAAATCAAAATTAATTCAAAGTAACAAAACAAACGCACTACGCGTGATATTCTCTTAAACTAATCCAAATGAACTTTTAAATTTGTATCTATTTCAATAAACTAAATGAATTAGTTTATATGACTTATTATTAAAAGTGACCTCCCTTCTAGAGTAACATCTAATTCTAGTAAATCATATATTTGAATTATTGTTATTTTATTAAACAAAGCCATTAAGGATCATTATTTATAAGTGTTCGTCCCACAGTACTTTTGACACATATTCAACACGAGGCTTTTATATTTTAGAACCAAATAGAAATTACACTTGGCAACATCTATCCGTACAACAGCCGTGCTAAGCCAACCTATATAATAATGTTTTAAGAAATAGTCATGTTGACGTTTATCTCATAAATGTTATATTATAATTTTAAAGTGCAAAAAAAACAGTTTTATTTGCAATTTGTATGAAAAGAAGCTTTATATTATGTTATTATTAACCATCTGCGATCATACCTTAGGACAAAGTATACAATTTTAAAGTGCAAAAAAACAGTTTTATTTGCAATTTGTATGAAAAGAAGCTTTATATTATGTTATTATTAACCTTCTGCGATCATACCTTAGGACAAAGTATACTGGAATTGTGTTTATTAGGAAAAAATGTATGTTAAATTTAAATTTTTATTTTCAATTTATTTTGAGAAAATGTGCGTCATCCGCAATTTTTTTTTGCGTTAATGTGTCCCACTTGATGTAACCTTTCCATATAACCGAAAAAATGCTTCAATATCGACGGTGCTCATATGACACCAGAATCAACAAGGGTAAGTATCATAACCTGTGTGATATATTTTCGAAGCCGGTTCTTATGATTAGTGCAATGGACAACACTAATAATCCCGAAATAGTATATTATATACCT
>JAEQML010071991.1:0-15788 GCA_016904865.1 Pissodes strobi
GTTTCGTTTTCGAGTTAAAAAATAAAAACCAGTTTATTACATTTCCAAACTTTTTAAAAAAATCGTTTTCGTTTTAAATTTCTTAAATATAATTTTACCGATTTTGTTGAAATTTAATAGTGTTATCTGTAATAATAAGGGACTTATTTAGCCTTAATTAGATTAAAAATATGAAGTCCAGTGACGTCCCGGGGGGCAACATACCGAATAAAATTGACAAAAAAAATGTGCACCACTGAGTGTTTTTAACATTTCATATTTTTTTCGTATTAAGCAACTAAAAATACATTTTTGCTTTTTAAATTATTTTCGTATCTGGCCTCGTTTTCGAGAAAAAAATAAAAACCCGTTTATTACATTTCCAATTTTTTTTTAATCGATTTTTTTATTAATATCTTAAATATACTTTTACCGATTTTGTTGAAATTTGGTAGTATTATCTGTAATAATATGGCACTCGTTTAGCCTTAATTAGATTAAAAATATAAAGTCCAGTGGCGTCCGGGGGGCGTCACCGAATATTATTGACAAAAAAATGTGCGCCACTGACTTTTTTAAACATTTTATATTTTTTCCGTATTAAGCAACTAAAAATACAACATTTTTGTTTCTCGAATTATTTTCGTATCTTGCTTCGTTTTCGATTTAAAAAATAAAAACCAGTTTATTTCATTTCCAAACTTTTTTTTAAAAATCGATTTTCTTTTATTAATATCTTAAATATACTTTTACCGATTTTGTTGAGTTTTGGTAGTGTTATCTGTAATAACTAGGGACTCATTTAGCCTTAGTTAGATTAAAAATATAACGTCCAGTGGCGTCCCGGGGGGGGCGTCACCGAATATTATTGACAAAAAAGTGTGCGCCACTGACTTTTTAAACATTTTATATTTTTTTCGTATTAAGCAACTAAAAATACCTTTTCGCTTCTCGAATTATTTTCGTATCTTGCTTCGTGTTCGAGTTAAAAAATAAAAACCAGTTTATTACATTTCCAAACTTTTTAAAAAATTGTTTTTCTTATTAATATCAAATGTAATTTTACCGATTTTGTAGAAATTTAATAGTGTTATCTGTAATAATAAGGGACTCATTTAGCCTTAATTAGATTAAAAATATAACGTCCAGTGGCGTCCCGGGGGCGTCATTCCGAATATTATTGACGAAACTAGTGTGCGCCACTGACTTTTTTAAACATTTTATATTTTTTTCGTATTAGGCAACTTAAAATACATTTTGGCTTTTTGAATTATTTTCGTATCTTGTTTCGTTTTCGAGAAAAAAATAAAAACCAGTTTATTTCATTTCCAAACTTTTTTTAAAAAATCGATTTTTTTTTTATTAATATCTTAAATATACTTTTACCGATTTTGTTGAACTTTGATAGTTTTATCTGTAGTAATAAGGGGCTCATTTAGCCTTAATCGGATTAAAAATATAAAGTCCAGTGGCGTCCCGGGGGCATCATACCGATTATTATTGACAAAAAAAATGTGCACAACTGACTTTTTTAAACATTTTATATTTTTCTGTATTAAGCAACTAAAAATACAACATTTTTGCTTCTTGAATTTCTTTCGTATCTTGCTTCGTTTTCGAGTTAAAAAATAAAAACCCGTTTATTACATTTCCACTTTTTTTTTAATCGATTTTTTTATTAATATGTTAAATATTCTTTTACCGATATTGTTGAAATTTGCTAGTGTTATCTGTAATAATAAGGGGCTCATTTAGCCTTAATTAGATTAAAAATATAAATTCCAGAGGTGTCCCGGGGGGCGTCATTCCGAATATTATTGACAAAACTAGTGTGCGCCACTGACTTTTTTAAACATTTTATATTTTTTTCGTATTAGGCAACTAAAATTGCAAGATTTTTTGCTTCTTGAATTATTTTCGTATCTTGCTTTGTTTTCGAGTTAAGAAATAAAAACCAGTTTATTACATTTCCAAACTTTTTAAAACATCGATTTTTTTTAATTAATATCTTAAATATACTTTTACCGATTTTGTTGAAATTTGGTAGTGTTATCTGGGGCTCATATAGCCATAATTAGATTAAAAATATAAAGTCCAGTGGCGCCCCGGGGTCGTCATACCGAATATTATTGACAAAAAAATGTGCGCTACTGACTTTTTTAAACATTTTATATTTTTTTCATATTAAACAACTAAAAATACAACATTTTGGCTTCTTGAATTATTTTCGTATCTTGCTTCGTTTTGGAGAAAAAAATAAAAGCCAGTTTATTACATTTCCAAACGTTTTTAAAAAATCGATTTTTTTATTAATATCTTAAATATACTTTTACCGATTTTGTTGAAATTTGGTAGTGATCTGTAATAATAAGGGGCTCATTTAGCCATAATTAGATTAAAAATATAAAGTCCAGTGGCGTCTCGAGGGACGTCATACCAAATATTATAGACAAAAAAATTTGCGCCACTGACTTTTTTAAACATTTTATATTTTTTTCGTATTAAGCAACTAAAAATACAACATTTTGGCTTCTTGAATTATTTTCGTATTTTGTTTCGTTTTCAAGTTAAAAAATAAAAACCACTTTATTACATTTCCAAACTTTTTAAAAAAATCGATTTTTTTATTAATATCTTAAATATACTTTTACCGATTTTGTTGAAATTTGGTAGTGATCTGTTATAATAAGGGGCTCATTTAGCCTTAAGTAGATTAAAAATATAAAGTCCAGTGGCGTCCTGGGGGGCGTCATACCGAATATTATTGACCAAATACAAATGTGCACCAGTGACTTTTTTAAACATTTTATATTTTTTTCGTATTAAGCAACTAAAAATACAACATTTTTGTTTCTTGAATTGCTTTCCCTAATACAGGGTTTAGGACAGATTCCTGATTTTCAACATTTTGAGAAACTCGGAAATTTTGTGAAACTGTTTTTGTTTTTCTTGCCTTTATTTAAAGAGATAATGCAAAACAAGTACTACATTTTCCTTGTCATCTTTCTATATTAAAATGGTGCTATTATGGTGCCAATTTGACACTTAGGTGGCCATAAGAAATATGTTTCACTTAAATAAAGAGCTGCTTGATATGCCCCTTATGGATATTTTTATCTGTGTAGTATGGGCTTGGGGAAATAAAAACATTCTACGCCCGTCTTTAAAAAAATTAAGCTGATAATGTCGAAGCATTGGATTTAAAATTTGATAGTTCGACGGTGTAGAGAAAAACTGATTACAAAGATACGAAATGTTCAAACTCCTCGAATAAGGGCAGGCTAAAATAGAAACGATTTTCAAAAAAAGATCGCTAATTTTACAGAATTTTGAAACATGTAATCGTGATATTTTGTAATTTAGATGTATTTCAAATGCTTTAAAATACTATAGTCTTCAAGGGGTTAATAAATATTTTATTATATTGCTTTGTCTATAGGGATCACTTGTCAGTTTTTCGATTTTCCGAAAATAACTGTTTGAAAAATGATACTGGCTTTGAAATAAGTCTGATTTGGGGTGCAACGTGTCTAAAAAGAAACACAATCTAAAACGTTCGTTTTTTTTTCTGTTTTGTATGGCTGCAGTTCATGCAAGATAAGACGAAAGATCAAAATTATATATTTTTATGCATATGATCAAGTTTTATCTTATCCGGTTGTGCACTTGTGAACAACGTCTGCTTTAATAGTGCTGTCATTTAAAATCAATAGAGTTTGTTTTTTTTACATTCTGTAGAATTAATTTAATTTTTTTTTTCAAATCCAATCTCATGCATAAAACGACCTAAAAACTTTTTCCTATTCTCAGATATATTGAATGCTAAATATTTATTTAAGGACGTAGTATTTGGAATTACTTACATGCACGAATCTCGATTTTTAGCAACTGGAGTGCATACTTCTTGCCATCGCCTGTTTTAATTTGGGTCCTATGTTATAAAGTATTATTATTTTATAAGCGCTGTTAGTTTTAAGCCAAAACCTATGTTAATATTATTATTTGTTTAATTTAAATAAATATTTTATTTACACGTTTTTAGCTCTTTTATTTGGGTTCTTATAATTTTCCTTACCTTTGTATTGTGTTAACCCCTTTAGCATTCCTTGTAGTTGGTAGCTGTATAGTTTCGCTTGCTGGATATATTTTGCTTGTTGGGAAATTGGAAAAAATTGAATTTAAGTGTACAGTTAATGATAGAGCAATTATTGTAATATGTGTTTCGAGTTAAAGCAAAGAAAATTTCAAAAAAAAATCAAATTGTAAAATTTCTGTAACAAATCTTGTAGCTTTAAAATTATGGATTTTTGTCAACATACAGATAGGCAGGCAGACGGAGCATCAAACTGTTGGAATTTTTCGAATAATTGAAATTCTTTGCATCAGATTTTTCTCGTTCGAGGTAATGTATTGTCACGACTAACAACCGTCCGAACGTTTTTGTGCTACCCTATAGAACTAGCCGCCGTGCCGCTCGCGTCTCTGTATGAGTCATCGCCCGGCCGGTCGCGAAGATTCAGGATCGCTGGAATTATCTCGATGACCTCGTCGAGATCATATAGAGCCTCGGAGTACTTCCCGAATATTCGTGATAGATTGAAGATTATATATAAGCAGACCTAAGGCGAATGTTGGTCAGTTCAGTTCAGTTAATCATTGAGTGTCGAATAGATATTAGTTGTAAAGTTATAAGAGTAGTTTAGAGTGTTAAATGGTATACAGTGGTAGTGAATAAAGAGAGTATTAGTTGAAAATAGCGAAGTTGTAATTCTGTTAAGAACCCACGGGAAAAACGTAACATTTGGTATCAGAAGTCGGATTGTGAAGGGACCGAACTTGCGAAGTATTTTTCGAGAAGAGGTACAAGTACGTCAACGAGACCGTTTCATTGGTGGATTCTGGTAAAATTTTATAATATTCTATGGTCAATACAAGGCACCAAACGGCAGAAATGGAGCAAATAAATAAAATGTTATCCATAAAATCGGATAATTTAAATGCTGAGAGGCAGGCGGATCGGGAAGAGGATGAACGTAGAAGGCAATCGGATCGGGAAGAAGATGAACGTAAAAGGCAAGCAGAACAGGACCGGCTTCAGAAAATTTTGCAAGACCAAGAAGACAAAAGACAAGCAGAACAGGAACGGCTTCAGAAATGGATGCTTGATGTAATTGTAGGCGAGCAAGGAAAATTACAGAAAATATTGGACGGGCAAATATACAAAAAGAGGTTATAAATGTGCAAAAAGAAGTTGGGAATGTACAAAAAGAAGTTGGACATGTACAAAAAGAAGTTGGGAGTGTACAAAAAGAAGTAGGAAACGACCAGCAAGAAATGAGGAATCTACAAGCAGAATTTACCAGACTAAAAAATCAGGGATCCACCGAGAGGGTATTCGCCACAGGACAACATATCAAACCTCCAACTTCTGACGGTCAAACATCCTGGACTATGTACAAAAGACAATTTGAAGCCGCTGCGGTTGCCAACGGTTGGAATAATGAAGAAATGGCTACATCACTAGTGGTAGCACTTCGTGGATCTGCCCTGGAACTACTGCAGACCATTCCCATCAGCCAACAAGGGAAATATGACATACTTGTAGCTGTACTGGAGAGACGATTTGGAGACCAACACCGAAGACAACTGTATCAAGCACAAGTAAAGTCTCGGCATCAGAAGCCTGGTGAAAACCTGCAAGAGTTTGAGGCAGACATTAGACGTCTCATTCAACTGGCCTACCCGGGAGCGACAGAGGAATTTCAAGAGGAACTTGCTGCCCAATATTTCGTGGATGGTATAAGAGATCCAGAAACTCAGAAAATGCTACGCCTAGCCAAATTTGATAACAGCAGTGAAGCTTTGGGTCGAGCCCTAGAAATCGAGGCGGCCTGTAACATCTCCAAGCCAAAAATCAGAGCCGTATCCATCCAGGAAGAAAAGCCGACAAACAGCTGTGAATTAAATGAGATGGGTGAAATTTTGAAGAAATTAACGGAAGTTCTTCAGGCCACGGGGAGATTCCGGGAGCCAATAGAAGATAGGCCACGTAACCGAAATACATCAAATCAGTGCTACAGATGTGGCAGGCCTGGGCATTTCAAACGAGACTACCGAGTACAACTGCGGTCTAGATCTCCATCCAGAGACGCTAGGGCCTCCAAGTCAAATCAGGAAAACTTCAATTAGTCAACATTGCGGGGCGGGTGTTGGCTAAATAAGATACGGCCCCCAGGATCGTCTTCATAAAAAGCCTAGGAAAAGCCGCCGACAGTCTAACAATTACAGGAAAGATCAACGGAAGAGCCATAACAATTACTGTTGACACTGGTGCGGCGGTATCTTTGATAAGGTCCAATAGAGTAAATGGAGTAGAAGTCCTACCCATATCAAAGAATGTAGTTTTACGTACGGTTACCGGTGAGACAGCTGAAGTACTTGGAAAAATTGATATTGAACTTCAACTTGGAAGAATTCAATTACACCACACAGTGTTAGTAGCCGACATTGAAGACGAATATATTTTGGGAATGGATCTCATCGGTCTACATGGATTCTCTTTTGACAACAAGCTTAATCTTCTGAAGTTTGGCACCGAAGAGTTCATCCTTAATAAATCAGACGATGGCACATCGATTCAAATAGTGGCGGCATGTACTGTCAGAATAAGCGGAAATACAGAGCAGATAATTTCTGGAAAATTGGAGAAGGATTTTGGAGGCTGCATCGGACTTATCCAACACCACGATTTGCCTTGCAAACACCTCGTAGGCAAAGCACTAGTCAAAACCGACGGCGAAATACCAATAAGGATAGCAAATATTTCATCCAATTCCATCAAAATTAATAAAGGAGATGTAATAGCCACTTGCGAGCCGGTGCAGTGGGTAACCAGTTGCGAAAAGCGGTCCGAAGTAACACCCTCAACATCACGTAAGGAAGTCCTAGAACATTTCCAAAGGTCGTGGCTTCATCTGTCTTCCGAAGAACTGAAGAGAGCTACACAATTTATCAAAGAGCAGAGCACAGCCTTTGAAAGGAAAAATGGCAATCCTGGAAGAACGAACATCATAAAACATAGAATCGACTCTGGAAATGCTCACCCCATACGGTAGCATCCTCGGAGGCTACCAGTGACGAAGCAGCAAGAGGTTACCACATTAGTCAACAAAATGCTTGACGATGGAATTATTGACGAATCATCAAGCCCATGGTCGTCTCCTGTTGTCTTAGTCACCAAGAAGGATGGGACCACCAGATTTTGCGTGGACTATAGAAAGCTCAATGATGTCACCAAGAAAGACAGCTATCCACTTCCTAGAATTGACGACACTAGCAGGTTCCCATTGGTTCTCAACACTAGATTTAAAAAGCGGCTACTGGCAAGTAGGCATCGACGAACAAGATAAGGAAAAGACTGCCTTTTCTACCCGAAGTGGTTTATATCAGTTTAAAGTTATGCCCTTCGGACTATGCAATGCCCCCGCTACTTTTGAGCGTCTTATGGAAGTTGTTCTACGAGGCCTCACTTGGGAAACATGCCTGGTCTATCTTGATGATATAATGGTAATGGGAAAAACTTTCGAAGAGCACCTACAAAACCTGCATGAAGTTTTTACTAGGATCAAGAATGCTCAGCTCTTACTGAACCCAAAGAAATGTTTTCTTTTCCAACAAAAAGTTGAATTTCTCGGGCACGTCGTCGTGTCATCAGAGGGTATCCAAACTGATCAACGAAAGATAACAGCAATCAAAGACTGGCGTCGTCCTCGCGACAAACACGAACTGCGGAGCTTCCTTGGATTATGTACTTATTATAGAAGATTTGTCGAAGGGTTTGCAAATATAGCTGCACCTTTACATAAGCTCACTGAAGAACGAGCAAATTATAACTGGGATCATAACTGTGATTCTGCGTTCAGGAAATTAAAAGCGGCTCTATGTTCTTCTAGTCCAATATTCGGATATCCGGAACAAAAGGGTAAATTTGTATTGGACACAGACGCCAGCAACACCGGCATCGGGGCAGTTTTATCGCAAGGACAAGCAGGAGAAGAACGGGTTATCGAATACTACAGTCGAACACTTTCGAAACCTGAACGTAATTACTGTGTCACCCGAAAAGAGCTTTTGGCAATAGTACGGTCTGTTGAGCATTTCCATCAATATCTGTACGGGCAAGAATTTCTGATAAGGACTGATCATGCAGCACTTAAATGGCTTTTGGATATGAAACAGCCTGAAGGACAGGTAGCCAGATGGCATGAAAAGTTACAACAATATAACTTTAAGGTTAAGCACAGGGCAGGGAGATTGCATAATAATGCAGATGCTTTATCCAGAAGGCCATGCGAGGATAATTGTAAGCATTGCCAAAGAATAGATCAACAAGAAGGAATTACTCCCATTAGGCAAACGAAATTTGAGGTTGATCAGCAGTGGACCACAGAGCAACTTAAAAAGGATCAGCTTGAAGATAGTGAAATGGCACTATTGCTAAGAGCTAAAGAAGAACATCAACCAAGACCAAGCTGGAGCGAGATATCAACTAAAGGACTTGCTTTTAAAACTCTGTGGGCTCAGTGGGACTCCCTGGTGGTGGAAAATGGACTTCTTAAACGAGCCTGGGAAAGCGCCGATGGAAAAGTAGTGAAGACACAGTTAGTGGTACCAAGGAGGAAGATATCGGAAGTTCTGGAAGAAGTTCATAATGGAAAATCTGGTGCTCATCTCGGAGTGAACAAAACGATTGACAAGATTCGCGACAGATTTTACTGGGTCAACTACTGCCAGGATGTGAAATCGTGGTGTCGGCAGTGCTCAACCTGTGCCGCAAGCCAAGGGCCCAAAACAAGATCTAGGGGCAAAATGAAACAGTATAATGTGGGCCTACCGTTTGAACATATCGCCATTGACGTAGCTGGCCCTTTCCCAGAAACAAATAATGGTAACAAGTACATTTTAGTGGCAATTGACTACTTCAGTAAATGTCCTGAAGTATTTGCGATCCCCAATCAAGAAGCTGTTACCATAGCAGAGGTCCTTGTGAATAACTTATTCAGCAGATTTGGTGTTCCGTTAGAGTTGCACTCAGATCAAGGACGCAACTTCGAATCCAAGGTTTTCCAGAAAGTCTGTGATTTACTCAACATCCATAAAACACGGACTGCCGCCTTTCATCCACAATCAGACGGCATGGTTGAGAGGTTTAACAAGACCATTAAAGAACATTTGTCAAAGGTCGTAGATGAACATCAGAAGGATTGGGACCAACACATACCACTATTTTTAATGGCCTATAGATCAGCAGTCCATGACACGACAGGACTAACACCAGCCGTGGTTTTATTTGGAAGAGACCTCCGTTTACCCTGTGACCTATTATTCGGAACGCCAGACAACCAGGATATGGAAATTCAAGACTACGCAGACTCCCTTAAGGAAAAGTTACTATGCGTCCATGAATTAGTCAGAGAAAACACGGAGAAAGTCAGCGGCCGAATGAAGACACGATATGATCTCAAAGCTAATTCTATGGGATTTCAGATGAACGATAAAGTCTGGTTATATAATCCGCAAAGGAAGAAAGAAAGATCTCCGAAGCTTACGCCAGTATGGGAAGAGCCCTATACAGTCATCAAAAGAATTAATCACGTAGTGTATAGAATTCAACGTAGCCCTAGAAGCAAATTGAAAGTAGTCCACCTCGACAGGCTGAAAGCATATCACGGACATGATCAGGTTTAAGAGGGAGGCAATGTCACGACTAACAACCGTCCGAACGTTTTTGTGCTACCCTATAGAACTAGCCGCCGTGCCGCTCGCTTCTCTGTATGAGTCATCGCCCGGCCGGTCGCGAAGATTCAGGATCGCTGGAATTATCTCGATTACCTCGTCGAGATCATATAGAGTGGCCTCGGAATACTTTCCGAATATTCGTGATAGATTGAAGATTATATATAAGCAGACCTAAGGCGAATGTTGGTCAGTTCAGTTCAGTTAATCATTGAGTGTTGAATAGATATTAGTTGTAAAGTTATAAGATTAGTTTAGAGTGTTAAATTGTATACAGTGGTAGTGAATAAAGAGAGTATTAGTTGAAAATAGCAAAGTTGTAATTCTGTTAAGAAGCCACGGGAAAAACGTAACAGTATGTAACGGAGAAGGATCACATAAAAAGCAGCTTTAAGGTAGCAGTAGAATTAGAATCTCCCGGCTCAAAATGGCAAAATCCACTGTACGGATAGGCACATGGAATGTTAGAAGTCTTTATGCTACTGGAAAATTTGAAAATGTTTTTCAAGAGACGAAACGCCTGAAATTGTCAATTATGGGTATAAGTGAATCACGATGGCCTGGTTCAGGAACATGCAAACACAAAGAGGAAATATTGTATTATTCCGGGAGCGATAACGACGATCCATACCATAGAAACGGAGTAGGAATTTTTAGAAATCGAGAAATATGTCCTTAACTTTGTTCCAATAAGCGACAGAATAATACTCTTACAGCTACGCGCATCTCCATTTAATGTCAACTTATTACAAATATACTAAGTATAACACTAAAAAAGTTAAAATCCAACAAATCACATACATATTGAGTGATTTTAATGCCAAAATTGTTAAGGGTCGTAGATCAGCAATAGTAGGAGAATATGGCCTGGCAGAAAACAATGAACGAGGGGTAGTAGAGAGCCTTAACCCGGGTCGATTCTCCTCGAGTCTATAGACGGGGTCGATTCTCCCGGGGACTATAGACGGGTTCAATTCTCCCTGGTGACCTTGAGATAGACCGCCCACTTGACATTGGGTGTATTCGACCTTAAATGACTGACCTGAATGTCCTTGAGTTTTTTATTTGTTGAAGGTCGCGCATATGACCTTGAGATTGCTCCAAGCGTGTATGACCTTGAACACCCTTGGGATTGTTTTGTGGTGTCTCTTACCTTGAATGACATTGAGATAATTTGAATGCCCTTTAGTTTTTTGTTGACGATTGTGCATATGGTCTTGGGATTGCTCTAAGTGTACATGACCTTGAACGCTCTTGGGACTGTTTGCAGACATGCAACTTGACTTTGTGTGCCCTTGAGATAATTTTAAGCGACATCGACCTCGAGTGCTCTTGCGGATATTTAAAGATCGCACCTTTAACCTTGAATGACTTCGAGCAGGCCTTGGAACTTTTAGTGTGACGTCACATCATCTTCAGAAATATATTGTCAACTATTATTTTTAATTACATCACAATAATATATTGGTTTAATTTCAGGTTGGGCGTTACATAAAATCACTTATTTGGAAGTTAATGTGAATAAATACAGTCCTATTATTGGGGGTTCGTCATATATTAAGCTACCATTTCACGGGGCTTGGGTCCGTTCTAAAAACTAAGTCAAGTACTTTTCTATTTTTTTTTTTATTGATAAATCAAGTCAGTGTTTTCATTTATTTTATTGTTAAAACTAAAATCTGCATTTTATGATGTGACGTCACACTAAAAATTCCAAAGCCAGCTCAAAGTCATTCAAGGTCAAGGGTGCGATCTGCAAATATCCGCAAGAGCACTCGAGATCGATGTCGCTTGAAATTATCTCAAGGGCACACAAAGTTAAGTTGCATGTCCTTAACTGACTTTCAAACATCATGAACAATAATCCTCTGTACAGGATGGGCAAATACGCGAGGTAAGCGGCTGTATCTCAGAAACTACTAATCGTAGAGACTTGCGGTAAAAAATTATATAACTAAAGTGACCAAAAGAAAACACTGGAAATAATTTTCAAGTTCATACCTCTACCGCTAGGGGGCGCAATAGCTATGGTCGGGTAGAAAAATGCATTTTACTCAAGTTGATAAAAGAATACCACCACTGTAATCCTCGTGAAATTCTGCATCTTTTTTGTTCATCACTTTTGATTGTAGGGCATGAAATAAGGGCGGGGGGAAGGGAGAAGTCTGACTGATTGAAATGCCTATACCTATAACTTGTAATAAGTTGACTCAACATATTTGAGCAAACTAGGTCTCTAGTGAGAGAGGAAACCTTGCTTATTAAGAACAAAGTATACCCATGACAAATTGGCATTTGCTGTTCCCGCTAGGGGGCGCCAATTCAGAAGTTCATGGTTTTTTTAAATTTTTCTCCCAAATTTCAAATATAATGATACCATTATTTTAACAGAAAGAGAAAGTAGATCTAATTTGCAGGAAAAAAACTCTAAACCGCATATCGATAACTTCACGCGTTCAGGAGTTATTACCAGAAAAGCATTTTTTAACAATGCATGCATTGAAAAAACGAATAAGTTTCGAAGTTCTGTGGTCAAGCATTATAAAAAAATATATATTATCAAAAATAATTATTAAACAATCATTTAAAGGACCGAATTCGAATAAAACATTTCAATTTAATGTCTTATGTGTTCAAACTGCCTCCCATCATGTTGCAGACATTGTTTCAATCTTTGTCGGGTGAATAAAATTGCCGCTTCGATTTCAGCCGCTGGCAGTTGAAGAAGAAGAAGAAGGATATGGTAATTAATGTAGTCTTTTAAAATATTACGAACAGTAGTTCGTGCTATACCCAAGTTTGAAGATAATGCCCTAGTTTCTATCTGCCTATTATACTCTACGTATGATATTGTCTTCAGTTCTTCCATTGCCACGCCTACAGAATTTAGGACGAAGAAAACTGTCAGTATCGCGTAATCGCTGTGCCAAGAGTGGAAAAAATTTGACGTTTCTTTCAAAGATGTTTGTTTTTCGTTTCTACGGCCTATTAAATGTGAAAAAGTATAAAAACAACCCGCCAAAGCCTATTCTAAGCCAGGTTGAAAAAGGGTGAAGGAGGAGTAACAACCTCGTTAAAAAACCAGGGTTCATCTGACCCGGATGATAGCACCCTGTAAGGGTCCCTAGCTAGGGTACGGCGAAGAAGCTGCTGCCTTGTAGGATGGATGTTGGTTCATCTAAAGGAAAAAAACCTTGAAAAAAAATCCCGGCCCTCCAGGTAGGGGGTTTTGGCAATGGGCTAGCTCCCCATTACAAGTGAAAAATGTAGCAATGCTAAAAAACCCAGCGAAAAGCCTCGGAAATCGAATGGAACACAACGGACACGACCACTGCATCGAAACAAGGAAACGATTATAGGAACTTGGAATATGCGAGGAATAAATAAAAAACTAAACGACGTTGTTAAAGGATTGGAAGATCGACATAACAGTACTCACCGAAACTAAGAAAAAAGGCAACGGAATTGAACACCTCGCAAACTACATTCATATCTACAGCGGAGTTCCTAAGAATGAAAGAGCTGGGCAAAGAGTCTCAATATTAATAAATAAAAAATGCATAAAACAAATCCATAACTGGAACACAATAAATGAACGGATACTGTCAGTTAACTTAACGATAAAAGGACATAGAACAACTATTGTTGGAGTGTACGCTCCAAATGACGACTCAGGACAGACAGTAAAGGATGAGTTTTATAATACACTAAACGACACCCTTGCAACCCTTGGTAACCAAAGAGAGCTGATTCTGCTAGGAGATCTATATGCTAGAGTAGGAAAAAAGAACATAGTAAAGTGGTTGGAGCATACGGAGAAGAGACGCTAAACGACAACGGGCAAAGACTTCTAGAAACATGCGAACAACATAGATTGAAAATATTGAATGGATTCTTCAACCACAAGAATATCCATAAATACACATGGCACCAGGACACCAGAGGTCTCAAATCCATAATAGAGTACATAATCCTAAAACAAGACACAAATTGGCATATAAAAGATACAAGAGTATATAGAGGAGTGGAATGCGGCTCCGACCACTTCCTACTAATCTCGAAAATATGGATAAAATTCAACAAAGATACAGATAATATAAAGGACACCATACAGGATACAAAACTGGAACAAGTCAAATATAACCTTGACAGCCTATACGAATCGAGCACTAGAACCCTCTATCAGAATCGGCTGGACCAGAAACTAAATGAACAATATCTAACAATGGACACCACAGATCTCTACAAACACATAATGGATTCTGTACACTCGGCCGCATATGAGTCTCTCGGAATAGAAAACCACAACCACAACAAAAACTACAATCTGATGTGGAATACAGAGCTAGAAGAACAGAAGCAAAATAAACAGCAAACCTACAATAAATTGCTAAGTACAAAAGATAACAATGACTATGAAACATATAAACAAGAACAAAAACAAAAACATGATTAACAATAACAAAAACGAAACATGGGAAAGGAAGTGTAAAGAGGTGGACTGTCACATCGGCGGCACAAGATCGTCAGAGGCCTGGAACTTGATTAGGTCATTAAGAAAAGAAACGTCAAATAAAATAAATATACAGCCGATACCAATACATAAGTGGCAAAAGCACTATGCCAAAGAACTGAAAGAAGATAGAGAACGGTACCTTACAAGATCACCTACATCGTGTACTGTACAGGGAGAATATATTGATATCGACGATGACGAGATAGAGAAAGCGATAAAAGCCATGAAAACAAAAAAAGCACCGGGGCCAGAAGGATTGCCAGCAGAACTACTTAAAAATGGCTCACGGAGACTAACCACATACATAAAGGAACTGATGACAAGATGCATAAATGGAGAACCAATTCCAAATACCTGGAAAGAAGCATGGATAACACCGATCCACAAAAAAGGGGCAAAAGAAGACTGCTCTAACTATAGATGCATTTCGGTCACCAGCACAATGACCAAATTGTATGAACGAATCCTCCGAAATATAATTGAGAAAGAATACTCGCCACTTGAAATAGAAGAACAGGCAGGTTTTCGTACAGGACGATCATGTATGGACCACATCTTTACTTTGGTTCAATTAAATGAGAAAAAAGCTGCAACAAATAGAGATGTCCATCTACTATTCGTAGACCTTACAAAGGCCTACGACACAGTCCCGGTTCAGAGACTTTGGCAGGTCCTAGAATGATCTTCCATAAACAATATAGCCATACAAGCAATAAAACAACTCTATGATCAGGCGACATCAAGAATTAAAGTGGGTACAACTATATCCGGAAGTTTTAGAGTATCCAAAGGATGCTGTCTATCCTCCACGCTGTTCAAGATTTACCTTAATGAAGCCCTCCGAAAATGGAGAAGATCATGCGGGGGAATGGTTATACAACTAAATGAGGAAAAAACTTTAAACACCCTACACTTTGCGGATTATCAAGTAGTAATAGCCCAGGACAAAGAAGATTTAGAGTTTATGACAACAAGACTTCTGGCTGAATATGAGAACTGGGGAATGTCGGTTAACAAATCGAAGACCAAATATCTGTGCATAGGCAGAGAAGCAGAAAACCTTCACGTAAACGACATAGAAATACACCTACCTAGGAACTCAAATAGACAATACGAGTAGAACAGAATGTGAGATCGAGGAAAGGATTTTGAAAGGCAGGAAAGTGATCGGATGCCTGAACTCAATATTATGGTCCAAAAATATATCACATGGAAAGAAACACCTTATCTATAACTCCATTTTCAAGAGTGTGGTATTGTATGGTTGTGAAACATGGCAATTAACGAAAAACATGGAGCAACGACTTCTAGCACTCGAGATGGACTTCTGGCGAAGATCTGCAGGAAGATCAAGGGTGGAAAGAATAAAAAAACATCCGAATCAGAGACATCATGCATGTAGAGAAAACAATTATTGACGAGATACAGAGAAGGCAACTAATATGGTATGCCCATGTGGAACGAATGGAAGACGGGCGCCTCCCAAAAATTCTATTAA
>JAEQML010071992.1:0-15787 GCA_016904865.1 Pissodes strobi
GTGTTTCTCAAAAGTGCCTCACCCCTATAGTTTTTTGTTTTTAGAGATAAACATAGTATGAATATGTATTTTTTCTACGAGCGTGCGCAAAGTAGTACTTTCCCGCACGCTATGCGGGAAAATGTGCGGCAAGGTAAATTCTCTAAAATCACCAGGGACAAGAAAATGTTCATATATTTTTAGAAACTTTACACTTTTGGACTTTTTATGCAATATAAGACACCGTTTTAAGTCATAATTATACTCTTTTCCTTAAAAGTTTCCGTAATTCGCTATATTGCAACTTAAACCAAAAACCATATATTTTGAAATCCTCGGTATAGTAGTTAAAAATCATGTCAAGCAATAATACTTATAATTGTCAGATTGACAGATTTTAAACAAATCTAGTATAGGTGTAAAACGAAGTATCCCAAAAAACATAAAGGTACAGATAGACATGCTAGTAAAAAAGCATGCCTATGAGCATGCTTAAAACGAGCATGCCTTTTTAACTGATACATTTGCTTGAGATCAGTATGCTCCTTTTCATGCTCCTGAATAAGCAGGCTGAAAGCAATCACTCCAACAGACATGTCATTTACTAGCAGACTCACGTCAGTGTAGTGAAGAAATATGGTAAACCAAATGGCTATCCGCACAGAAATGAATAAAATAATCCTACTGCTTGCAACGCAATGCATCAGAAATCTTCTGTCAACACGAAAGAAAAAAAGAAGGAATAGGAAGATTTGGGTTCCTGATTGGCAGACGCACACCTGCCGCGAATGGCTGATGGATGACATTGACCGTGATCGATACTAGCATGCTCATTAGCAACACATTCCACACTTGCTTATGAGCAATTCCCCTTTCACCCCCGCCACAGGTAGCACGCTCAAAAATCGACCGTTGTTCGATTTGTGAGCATGCTCGTTTAAGCATGCTCGATACTAGCGATGCTTTCGGCACACGTGCCACTAGGTAGCAATTGCTCAATAATAGTATGCTTTCGTGCTACGTAGTAGCATGTCTATCTGTACCTTAATCCTCAGCGTCGCTAGAAAGCCTTAAGAAAATGGATAGTTCTAATGACCCCAAGATTTACCTGAATGTATCCTGGCACGTGGAAGAAAAATGTGATTGATCAAATCATTTATGCAACAAAAGAAAACCGTTTTAACTCTTAATCATTCCCTTTTCTCTCAAAGCTTCCGTAATTCGCGATATTACAACTTAAACCAAAAACCATATATTTTTAAGTTATGTCAAGTCAACAATGATAGTAATGTAAAGCAACAGTAGGTATAATTGACAGATACTTTTTCTTTTATTTAAATACGGGTCATTATTATTCTGTGCTTGTTTGGACCGCGCAAAGTGACTTTTCCGCACTCGATTGTTTAACCGAACTCCGCTTGGCGTCGTCGTTCGGTCAACATCAGTCGCGTGCTGAAAAGTATCACTTTGCGTACTTGTTAGGAAAATAACTATTTTGACGTATTGAATTAGTTTTCTGCTCGGTTTTCTGTCACTTCAGGTTTGGCCGAAAATTTATGGCAGTTGAAATAAATAATAATAGCGTATGTAGCGCCATCTTAACGCTACATGAAAACTAATACTAAATTATGATTTCTCGTGCCAAAAAACGCCGGGTTGCCCAATTTTTAATGACAATTTTATTATTTGCAAGTTACTACAAAAATCCAAAATAAAATTTGTAATTCAACATCCTGTATCTACATAACGAAGCATTTCCGGATCTATGTTAATATGAAAAATGTTTCATGTTTCCTTATGTAGAATCACTCATGAAATAATTCGAACGGAATTTCTGGACATCCTGAATAAAAGCAAAAAATACAGATTCCATAAACACAATATCTCCGGGAAAACTTAGTTTTCAGTACAGACGGTGCTGAAATAAATTAGACGCTCAAAAAACATCCCTGCTCTACACAAAAAAATAAATGAAAATGGACATAAAAATACCTAAGTTTCCTAAAAATTCATCAGTCCGGTAATTAAGTATAAACGCAGAAAAAAATTGGAGAACAAAATATATTTCCCCTCACGCTTTATTTTTTGACCAAAATTATACAGAAACTATGGCGGTTTAAGAAAAAAATATGTGCTAAGTTTTAAATAAATATCTCTAAACAAAAGAAGCTATCAATAAAAAAATTGAGCGGGTCTGCTAGTACTCGAGACACTGTAAACATATCCTATATCGACAACATCGACATGAAAATGCCACCTTAGGCCGTGTGACGCCTGAATATAGGCAACCACTTATTTGCAATTGGTTGTCTATATTCTGGCGGTAGAAAGAACCTAATCACTGCGCATTATTATGATGTCACATCCGTTTGCACATTTCCGTCCCATTTGCCAAAATTTACCCTCATAAGTTTTTTACACATAAAACATAATTGTTTAATCGCTTGATCTACTGGTTTGTAACACCCTGTAAAAAATATTGTTTGACTCTAATCTAGATTTTTGATCACGATTAACAATGTTACTTGTACAAGTACAAGTCTTAAACAATAGACTACTTTGCAAAAACACGACTACCTATGTAATATATTTTCAGATAAATAATTACACAATATCAAATAAAGTATTGGACCAATCAGGCTAAATTTATTATTATTATTATTATTATTATTATTATCGACTTGGCCATGTGGCCTTCGCACTCCCTCAAAGGGGAACATTCACTCATCCCAGATATTCTAGATATCAAAAGGATTGAGCTCTGGTGTGACCCTTTCCATGTTATCGGGTCCTGGATGGTGGTCGGTCTTCTGTGCCCATGAACTTCCTAACGACCCGTGCAGTCCCTAGTAACACCGCCTTCTGCATGATTTTGTAGAGGTGCTCACTTAGTCCTAGTTGTTTAAGGTTTTCTAACAAAGCTTTTGGAATAAGTCCCGTTGACGATATTATTATTGGAACCGTTTTGACACATTGCATCTCCCATTGCCTTTTAATCTGCTCTTGAAGGTCTCGATATTTTACGATCTTCTCGTTGGATTTCGTTTGTAGGTTGCTGTTGTTTGGTATGGCCACGTCAATAAGCGTCGTTCTTCTTAACCGTTTGTCCACTAAAATAAGATCCGGTCTATTATTGACAGTTCTTTGGTCGGTGAGAACAGTACGGTCCCAATACAATTTATATTCGCCATTCTCAAGTACTGGCTCTGGTGCGTAATTGTAGTAAGGAACTTTCTCCGTCGCCACAAGATTTAGTTTCACTGCTAGTTCTTGGTGCAGTATTTTTCCAACGTTGTCATGTCGTGCTTTATATTCTGTTTGTGCAAACACCTGACATCCTCCCGTTATGTGTTGAATGGATTCTGTCGCTTGGCAATCATATCGACACCTGTCACTCTGTACTGAGGGATCCGAAACAATATACTTAAGGTAATTTCTGGTTGGGATCACTTGGTCTTGTATAGCCAAGAGGAATCCTTCTGTTTCAGGAAACATTTGTCCCGAAGTGAGCCAGTAGTTCGACGCGTAATTGTCGACATATCCCTGACCAACCTCGTTGACGTGTCTCCCGTGCAGTGGTTTTTCTGCCCATGATCGATGTTTTTCTTGATCAGTAACGTGGTGAGTATCTATTTCGCGATCTCTCAGTTTTAGTGGTGTTAAGTCGTCTATTTCACATATAGCTTGATGAAGAGCGGACGACCTAGCCTTTTCTAGAAAGAAATTTCGTAGTAGTGAAATTTGTCGATCCATTTGTTTGCCAATATCCGTTAATGCTCTACCGCCCTGGTGTCTTGGGAGCGTAGTTCTCTCGACAGCACTTCGGGGATGGTGTTTTTGGGCCTTTGTTAATAGTGTCCTTGCCTTCCGTTGCAAGTTCTGGATGTCCGTCTTGCTCCACGCCACTATACCAAAGGAATATGTCAACGCAGTACAGGCATACGTATTCAGAGCTTTAAACAGGTTTTTACTGTTAAGGCTAGTTTTCAATATCCGCCTTGCTCTTGTTGTAAACTCAGAAGTGATTTTTTCCTTCATAGTCCGGTGATCTATGCGTGTTGCCTGCAGCATTCCCAAGTATTTGTAGGTGTCATTTTCTTCCATCGCCTCTATCGTTTGACCATCCTGCATCTCGAAGGATCCAGGCTGCACTTTTCCTTTTACAATGTTGTTAATACGACACTTGTCCAGCCCAAATTCCATTCCTATATCATTAGAGAATTCTTCCAGTATGTTCAGCATCTGGTCAAGTTGGTTTCGGGTGGCTCCCAGTAGTTTTAAGTCATCCATATAAAGCAGGTGATTGATTCTTATAAGCTCTCTTCTGTTCTTCGTAAGAGCAAATCCATAAGCAGTGGAATTTAATCTCGATGATAAAGGGTTCATGGCTAGGCAGAACCAAAGTGGGCTAAGAGAATCGCCTTGGAATATGCCCTTACGAATCGGAATTGTGCTGGTCTCAATAGTTTCTCCAGTAGGCAGTTGTAGATGCATAGTTGTTCGCCACACTGCCATAGTGTTTTCTAGGAGAGTCACGATACGTTCGTCGACTTTGTAGATCTTAAGGACATTTATAAGCCATTCATGTGGGATTGAATCGAAGGCCTTTTTGTAATCGACGTACGCAGCATAAAGATTTCTCTTGCTACCATAAGCTTGGTTACAAATTACGGAGTCTATAATGAGTTGCTCCTTACAGCCCATAGCTCCCTTAGCACATCCTTTTTGTTGAACAGCTATAATATTGTTGTTCTCGCAATGCTGGTATATGCGTTCTGTAATACATGCTGTTATAAGTTTGTACATAGTTGGCAAACAAGTAATTGGCCGGTACTTTGATGGATCGTGTGTATTTTGCGAATCTTTTGGTAGCAAGAATGTTGATCCTTGAGTGAGGAACTTAGGCAATTTGTTAGGCTCCACCAGTAGATCATTTATTAATATGGTAAGTTGTTCGTGAGTAGCCCACAGCTTTTTAATCCAATAGTTATGGAGATGATCTGGTCCAGGAGCCTTCCAATTGTGGAGGCCTTTAATTATCGTGGAGACTTCTTCTGTGGTAAACGGCTGATGATGCATACGTTCGAAATCTTGAGATTTTTGTCTCTCTTCATCCATCCAACCTGCCTGGTTGTTACATGTGGTCACAGTCGTTAGTTGGCCACTCCAAAATGTTGTTATGTCGTCTTTGCTTGGATAGTTTTTCTCACCGGGACTAGTTAAAGAGTTAAGTTTTCTATAAAAAGATTTCTCCGAGCGCACGAAAAGAGCGTTATCCTGTTTTCGACTGTTGCTGGATTTATATCTTTTTAACCGTCCTGCGTAAACCGACAATTTTTGTTTAAGACTGTCCAAACATTCCTCAGGCGTACGATTTTCTGGATCATGTAAGGCATGACGATGGTGACGACCCATAATGGTTGTTACCTTTTTACGGATTTCAGATGTTTGCACTCCTCCGACAAATGCAGTTAGCTGGCCTATGTCTTTCCGGATAGATTCAATTTTGTTTTGTAGCCGTCTTGCCCACGGGGGTTGTCCCATTGGTACCAAATTGTTCCTTTCACGCTTGACATGTTGTTTGACACCTAGAGTTCTAGTGACAGCAGTTGCAGCACAGTAAAGCAAGAGATGTATTTGTTCTAAAGTGCTAGCTGCCAGTAAGTGCTCCGGTAAAATTCTTCTGTTTAACAGTTCAAGGGTTTTGGCCAATCTGCGTGAAGAGTTAACTTTTGGTATTTGGGACCTCAACAGTGGGTTTGTTCCATCGTACTCCGCCAAAGCCCTGCCAAACTCTGCCTGTAGTTTTATCAGGTCATTTTCAGTGTTCTGCGTAATATTCGCATCTCTTTCAGGCTGCGTTTCCGGGTTAATTTGGAGTTGTTCATCTTCTTCTTCCTCGGAGTGTTGTGTTTCCGGAAGGGGATGGTTGTCATTAAGCTCCAATTCAATTTCTCGTTTTATGGTTGTTAATCGAGTTTGTGGGATCAGGTTGTTCCTCATAATGACACGGTATT
Source organism: Pissodes strobi (assembly GCA_016904865.1). NCBI lineage: Eukaryota > Metazoa > Arthropoda > Insecta > Coleoptera > Curculionidae > Pissodes > Pissodes strobi. Next base: position 5,997 of record JAEQML010071992.1, read on the forward strand.
GATCTGCAACACGCTGTTCGGTCACATTTAGTTCTGGATATATCGCACAGAACGCGGCATGAAGTTGTTGCCGATATCCGATCATTTCTCTCTCGTTATTAGTAACTCTATAGAAGATACGCATTATGGTTTCATTGATAGACGTAGTCCATTTCATGCGCCTTCTTGGTAGTCCCGCTTGGGTGAGCACTGGTTGAATTTCCCGTGCAGCACCTTCAGCAGGCGGAGCTTTCGGTGGTGAGTTGCTCCTTTGTCGGGCTGTAACTGTTTGAATGACAGGGGCCCGCCTCCTCAGCACCCTGCCACCGACGTCCCGCATGCTGTCATGTCCAGCGCCGGCTCCAGACATGCCCTGGCGATCCCCAGGCAGCGGCATTGTTCCGAGGCTTCTACTTCGTCTACGCTCCATTTTCATGGGTTATGCTGGTTTTTTGTATTATTATTATTATTATTATTATTATTATGATTATTATTATTATTAATATTATTATTATTTTTACTATTATTATTATTATTATTATTATTATTATTATTATTATTATTATCATTATTATTATTATTATTAATAATATTATTATTATTATCATTATTGGTAATTTCCACTATTTTTTTTTATTTAAAGCTAAAATTGTGTTTTCCTGAAATTACCCATCTCCAGATAATAAGTAGATTTTGATGTATAAAAGCTCAAGTCAAAGATCTCTTAAAACCTACAACTTTTAGAAAGAACATTTTCTATTACGACACTAGCGACAAATTTATTTCACAACGCATTGTTTTTGTCATGGGGAAAAACTAGCTATTATACTTTTGAAAATTCATGCTTATTAGATTATGCCACCCCCTAGAATTTCGATCCTAAATATCGATAAACAGTTGTGGGTCAAATTATCCTACTCATTAGACTAGCCTTTCCGGATGTAAATGTAATTTCAAATAAAACTATTCATAAAATATTACCAGAATTAATTATCCAGCGATTGCACAATTCCTCGTTTTTGTAAGGAAACCTAAACATTTTGATTTTTTGTTGGCGGGTGTTTAACCTGCAATCAAAGTACTGGCAAACATGACCGGACATTTTTGTTTTTTTTTCTATAGCCACTCTTTTATAAGTCCATACGAGTACATACGTACTCTACCGTTAACATCGAAAGAATGAATACTCGGTGTTAACGACCCTACTTTGACCAACCGATATTTCGCAATACGCGAATAATATGCCACTTGTCGGTCAGCGCGCCGCGTCGCCCGCGCTGCCTTTGTTTTTCGCACAGACGATCTTCCGGCGCGAATTGGCAACAGCGAGTTTGCGGCAGCCGTATTTCAAGCGACCTTGCGTCGTTCGGTTGCGGGGTTCAAATATTTAACGTGTGATGGGTTTTCTTATCGTAGTAGAATATTCTTTGGCCAAAGTCAACAACAGCTGACCAGAATGAAGAAGAAAGTGACAGTGACAATGAAGGTTACGTTTTTCAGCGTCAACAAAGGAAACAGATTAAACAGAATCAGAAAGTGTACAAAAAACGCTTAGGAAATGCAGAGACTTCGCACGAAGAAAGCCAAAGGGGTTTTGCTGGCGATGATCGCAGAGCGACGTAACAGAAAACGACACGTAACAGAAAATATGATCATCGAATATATTAAAAGGCAACCTGGCTTTGAATTCTTAGACATCAATGCCAAAGAACTACCCACGGATCCCAATAGAACCAAATGTTTTGTGGTTACTGCCCCCCTAACACACAAAGATTTATCTTTAGCAGGCATCAGGAGTTCTTAAAGAAGAATCCTACTGTTTTCTGAAGAACAACCGACTGGAAAGGAAAGAACAAGGAACTGGAGAAGAACAGAGACATTAGAACGACACAAACAATAGCCGCAAACTAGCCATTGTACAATCAATTGGCAACTGCCTTGATGGTGTCCAAGAACTAGTTGACGAACATAAGGAGTGCTTTGCACTGTGTCTGTTAGGACACTGGAAATCGAGAACACAACTACTAAATTATAATTTGGTTGGGTATAAGCTGGGCTCATTTAATTGCAGGGAAGTTGGTGTACATGGAGGTGCTGCAGTTTATCTGAAAAGTACTTATCAGTGGGGGCCTCTTTGGGATTTGGAAGTTCACTCAGTGGATTGGATCTTTGAGGGTGCTGCAGTGGAGGTTCAGATGATGAAGCAAGGTCATTGTCCTACGTGTATGCAGAACTCCTGGCTCTCCAGTTGAAGACTTTTTATTTAAGTTTAATATTGTTTTAACTAGTAGTGTAATGAATAGTAATTTAATTTTTGTTTCAGGTGATTTTAACATTAACATTAGGGAAAATAGCAATTCTGCTCATAATTTTATTTCATTGATGGAGTCATTCAATATTAAACCCTCAGTATTGGAATATACAAGAATGGGTAGGACGTCCTCCAGCTGCATTAACAATATTTTTACCAACTGTAATGATTTTTTGGCTGTGGTAATGCACACTCACATTTCAGATCACACTGGACAAAAAATAATATTTGACATTCAGATTGGCACTAACAGAAAACTAAAAACAGCAAGGAGAATATTTAGTGTCGAGAATGTAAGTAGTTTTAAGTGCATGTTGAAGGATGAGGAATGGGAGAATGTTTTCAGTGTGCATGAGGATTGTGTGAATGATCAGTGGGAGGCATTTTTGTGTACCCTGAATTTTCCTTTTAACTGTTGTTTTCCAGTAATGAGTATTAACCCTAGTATTAGGAAACAAGGATATCGCCGGAGTCCAGAACTTCGATATTGCAAAAGCCAACTTGATGTTTTACTAGTTATGAGTAAATTTAATGAACAGTATGCTGCGCACTACAGGGAGGCAAAAAGAAGGTATAATGAAATGCTTGCAGATGCTCGCAGAGCTAAATATGCAAACAGTATTGAGCATAGTAAGAACAAATCAAAGTGTGTGTGGCAGATTGTGAATGAAATACAGGGTAAGGAAAAAATAAAAGTGTGTATCCACTAATAGATGACCCGCAAACTTCAGCTAAAAACTTTAACTCTTTCATAATTAAAGTCATAATTAATGCCGCACCCAACCTTGTTAGAATTTGCCAGTTAGTGCCACTGCCACATCTACAATACTACTCAACAGCAGTTCCATTTTTTAAATTCCAGTAACCATTGATGAAATCTTAAGTATTATAGGCAAACTGAAAAACAAGAATAGCTCAGGTTATGATGAACTCTCGAGCAACTTGATTAAAAAATGTGCTGAAAAAGTGGCAATTCCCATTTGCCATATTCTGAATAATTCTCTTAAGAGTGGTGTCTTTCCGGATAGCCTAAAATTGGCCATAGTGGTCCCTATTCATAAGAAAGGTGATCCGAGTCTCCTTGAAAACTATGGACCCATAAGCCTGATACCAACTTTCTCGAAAGTATTTGAAGTTGCGGTTTCTACAAGACTCCTGAGCTTTTTTTTACACCAGTAGACTATTTAGCCATTCACAGCTTGGTTATATTAGGGGAAAATCTTTAGAGACAGCGGTCTACGACTTTGTCGACAAAATCTTAGACAGTTGGGAGGACAAAAATCTTTCAATGGGTATCTTCCTTGATTTGTCGAAAGCTTTCGATAGTCTTAACCATGACATATTACTGAAGAAGCTTAGGAGATATGGAGTCAGGGGTCAGTGTTTGAGCTGGATAAAATCATACCTTACAGATCGCAGGCAAAGAGTTCAAGTGGAGCAGAATGGGGAAAAGGTTTTTCCAATGAGGCTCGTCTTTAGCTGGGTATACCTCAGGGGAGTGTAATGGGTCCTCTGCTTTTCCTTTTCTATATAAATGATCTAGCCTTCAACATTATCAGCCATGACTGTTGCCTGGTCAATATTGCAGATGATACAAACATTTTGGCTATTGGAAAATCCTTAAATGAAATATCAAATGAGAACTTGAGCCTGGCGCAGGACTGGTTCTTGAGTAACAAGTTACTTGAATGAGGACAAGACCCATTTCATTTGCTTCAGATGAAAACAAAAAAACCCGGACGTACCAGTAAAGGTAAAGCTTCAGACACACATATCTGAGGTGTGCAAAAAAGTAGACGCGGCATGTTACTCTTTAAGAGTTCTGTCCAAATATTTGTCTCACCGTGATCTTAGGACCGTTTACTTTGCAAATGTTTATTCCAGTCTTGGTTTTGGAATTTTATTTTGGGGGAAACAGCGTGTATTCTGAGAGGGCATTCATTAGCCAAAAGAGAGCTGTTCGCAGTGAGTTGTACTCAGTCATGTCGAGGAGAGTTTATAAAATATAAAATACTTACCCTTCCTGGAATGTATGTATACGAATGCTTGATTTTTATTTTTAACAACAAATATACATTTACAGACCTTGAATTGCAGCATCCTTTTAACACCAGGGCTCTAGGATACAACATTCCAGCTCACAGACTGACTGCTACTGAGAGAGGTCCTGCCTATTCTTGCATAAAGTTTTTTAATAGACTACCCAACAGCTTGAAGGTGGAACGTAACTTCAAAATATTTAAAAAGGTATATATGAGATCATATTTAGAGTAGAACCGTATACTGTACGTGAGTTTATGGACTCTGGTACGTTATGATGTTTTATTTTGGTGTATTTTAAATCCTAAGTACCTATATGTTGTTTTTTAAACTGTATGATTGTAGAATTATTGGAAATATTTTAAAATGTATTTGTTATGTAATGTTACTTTAATTATGTTCTATATTTAGTGTAGTGATGACGCTCATTCATTCTGTTTTATGTTACTGTATTGTAATATCTAACTTTCTGAATTAAAGAGATTTTGACTTTGACTTTGACTTTGATCCTTGGGGTACACCACTTGTAACGGACACGGGGAAGACATGGTCCCTCCAAAATCAACCCATTTGTGGTATAACGTACCCGGGTCGAGTCAAAATAGTTGAATCAGATAAGTAAAATTGTGTTTTGCCTTTATTTTACCACTGATCGTCAAAATAGATTAAAAAGAAAACCAAGCCCTACGTTGTGTTATTATTATATCTTGCACAATTTTACTCACTCATTATGCGCTTCAACGGAACACCATTAGGGAAACTTAAGGAAAAGGTGCGTCATGTAAATGAAACCACAGATTCCTAATACGCCTAATTTATTAAAAAAAAGCGTGCCGGACTCAGCCTGGAATTCAGGAGGGGAAAGAGTACGGCAGAGAAACCCTCGATCTAAATTCCTAAACCGAATTATGCTGTATAATCTATTAGTATAATAATTAATTAAATTACTGTCTCCCGTACCACAATTCGTAGTTCCACACTTGTAACAATACATTTAAAACTGAAGCGGTTTTTGTTAGTTAACCAGACGCCGCTGGTAGGTACTGAGGTCCTGGATTACGGAGGCTACCCAGCTATTTAGTTGCAAATATGGGACAATACCATAGTATAGTTTTAATCTCTAGAATGATAATTATATTTATAAGTAGGATATTCTCCCGTCAGGGTAGGAAATGGTTAGTATAGATTCATCAAGGCCCTTGTGTACTCTCTCACTCATTCTAATATAAAACCTTAGCACGAAAAGGCAGCAAATAATACATTTTATGTTTTCACTTAAAGCAGTGTTGATCACAGCATAACACGATTTCATTAAATCTATACACAGGTTATGCCATGAAATATGAATTATCCATGAAAATAGAAGAAATATTTATGCAAATTATGTTATGCCATCAAATAATGAATTATCCATGAAGATAAAGAAATATTTATGCAAATTATGTTAATAACAATATGAAAATGTATACACATCTTAGGCCATCAAATATTAATTATGTTAATAACAATATGAAAATGTATACACATGTTAGGCCATCAAATATTAATTATCAATGAGATTAAAAGAAATATTTACGTAAATATTAACTATCAATGAGTATAAAATATATAATGGTACAAACTATGTTAATGACAATATTATAAGTTTCATTTGACCGACTTCTAATGACATATTGCAACACAGAAGCAAAACAATTCACCAAAATAAAGCGTACACTCCGCTGTCTTCTGACTCTTTATTTTTCCGTTCTCGAGCAATCCCTTTCGGATCTCCTCCAAAAAACTTCGCAAAAACTCGACTTCAATTTATGACTTGTTTTTATCTTTTACATGTATAAGGGGTGTCTCAAAATATACACATATATAGGGTGTCTGAAAAATGAATGTATCAGGTCTAATGAAATAGTATTTTAAAGATGTGGGTTATCTCACATTGATACCCAGAATTTAAATAAGAAAATATAAGACGTAAAAGGAGGCCTCCCACCTCATACCTCGAGAGCTTTCCAAGTAAGAGTTCATGTGAAACGCAGCCGAAGGCCTTGCTAGCGTCGCACATGGTCAAGCCCACATGCTCACCGGGCTCACCCTCTTCAAGACACTCGACCACATCACCCACGATCTTTGACATTCTTAAACTCGAATTGTCTGACACAAACAATAAACGGTATTGATACAACCCGATAACTGTCGCTATCGTTTAAAAATACCTCCGGAAATACTCCCGTCCCAATACATTTATTGAACATATGAGTGAGAGGCTTTATCAAAACATCTCGGAGATATTTAAGTAATACACTATCAAATTCATATAAATCGAAGGCATTTAATTTTTTTCAAATCTATTCTTTCAATTACCTTACTCTCCTTCACTGGCCAAAAAAAAAAAATAAGGTATGCATCGTTGAAACCATGCTAAGATATTCGTCTTGTACAGACCTACTAACGGATATTGTGTACTACAAATATTTTTGGTAATTGTAGTAAAAAAGAAGTTAAAGTCGTCAGCAGACAGTAAACAATGTTTTTTGTTAAGAGAATTCCTAAAGTTAGAGTGACTCAAAATTTATTATTTTCCATATTTCCTTGTGTTCGTTCCCAGAGGACGCTATAAAATTATCATGCACAGATTTCTTTGTAATCTCAATGGCATTTTTATATTATTTCCTAAATTTATTAAAAACGATTTTGGGATTGGGTTCTTGAGAGAAATCGGATATTGCTTTTTGCAGCATTCATTATATTTCGCATCACCTTCAGGGCATAAACCAATTTATTATATTTTTATTTTGAGAGATACTTCATTGGTCAATTGCTGATTACACATTTTTTTAGATTATTAAAAAAAAAGTTAGCCATAAAATAGACACCAATAGATCTGCAAAATTCCCCCATAACAAACTTTTAAGGAAATTTTTAATATTCTCTACACCTTATTCCGTTATAATTCGTTCACCCATCATCTTCCGTTCAACCTTACAATTTCTGTTTAAAGTAATACACTGACCAACATGATCCGATATTGAGGGATTCACTAACTAAGTAATATAGTAATCCGTATATTATCAATACAAGTGGCAGAATATTGCGAAACCCTAGTACTCTGGGTGATCGTTATGTGCAAACGGTACGTTAAATCAGAAATGTTTATGAAGACACTTTCTGAAATATTTTATTTGCTCTCACTGATAAAAGTCGCGAAAAAGTCAGTTTTATCTAAATAGTTCAGGTTGGATTCAAAATATCAAAGAAAACTTATTGCACATGTTATCTAATAGTATGTATCTAAGCGGCTGCGAACCTATTTGACATGATTTTTTTTTTCAGAAATCAATCGATGAATCCCCTTGAAAAATTGGCTGCCCTTAGGACCCACTATTTTGAACTCTGATTAGGCACTGCTATATTAATAAGTGTATCGTATATCTATTAATGCCATACTGAAGTTGACACATTCAATGATTAATTTAAGCTTCACACCGAAAATTTCTCATGGAAGAGAATTTCAATGAAACGTTTGTAGAACATCACTTTGGCCAAATAGTTTATCATTCAACGTAAAGTACATCTTTTCTAGGGGCACCAGTCAAGTTCACTCGTAAGCAATCAATGTTGACATTATCTAAACTATAAAAAACTGTATTCAATTATCTTGTCAGCGAACAATCTCAATAAATAACCTATCTTTTATAATCGCGCCAAATGGAGTTTGATAGTTTTTATTCTGATAAACTAATTTGAATAAAAAATATTTATCAAGGCACATGTAGTCTGGACGTATTACAACTGAGTCAATAAATAAGTTTGGAAAATATAATATATAATAATATGTTGACTTAGAAGCTAACGTAATTAAAAAAATAAAAGTAAAATTTTTATATTTTTTACAGCGTAATATAAATCGTGTACAGATGGTTAACACGAGCCAAATTTAAATTTTATGTGTTTACTACATATCCTGTAATTGACACAAAACACAAACGGTATAATATATCCAGAAAAACATCAATGAATTCCTAAATATTTGGACTTTTCACTTATTGCGACTATGCCAATAAATTCCAGTTGATTTATACAGTACAGAAAAAAATGCCTTAAGTAATTTTATATTAGTATTTATTGCTTTTACACTTGCTCTAGATATTTATATTTCTTTGATGGTGAAATTATAGGTTTGTTTCAGCAAGGTGTATTAAAAGTGGTTCATGTAATGAACGGCTACATTGAGCCCCGAGTGCACACGGGTGGGATTTCTGTTTAACTCTCTGGGACTGCGTGCCCACCGGTGGTCACACAGCAGTGTTGAAATTGAGCTCGTATGACCACCCGTGGACACGTATTATATGTGAATTGCATATACCATTCAATTACCAGGACCCAAGAAGTAACAAAAAATGTTGCTCTGGGTGGCTTAAGTCGTTAGGTTTTGTTTTTTGGTAAAAAAGAAAAACATTGGTTTTATATTAGAAATACATATTTATTATCAAAATGTTAACGAAAAACCACAAACAAACAAAAGATGTGGTGGTTTTAATATAATTTAAAATGGGTGAATAAACTATCTAAACTTAATGATTTTGAAAGCAAGCTTAGCACATAGGCATGTCGCACACAATGTATTTACTTTTTTTGCTTTTTTGCGGCCATACGCAGCATTGTGAGTGATTGCCATGGTGTTGTAGCATTTACTTTATCGGTTTCTTCTTCAACAAGCAATGCTGCTTTGATGTAGAGGGACCAGTGACTGGGATTTCAGTGAGGCCCAAGACCACTGTTTCTTTGAATTTATTGATATTAATTTTTGTGTTGTTAATTTGTTCGAAAAGATGCCGACAAGTGACTACAGTAGTAGCAGTTATCAAAAAATGGAACAGCAGACGTTCCATTTAGTGTTCGTCTTAGAACTGGCGCGTAAGCAGACATCTGATCTGAGATATATTTGCCTTTATTGTAGTCTACAACTACATTAGGGTTGGTAATTTATTTTACATTTTTTATATAAAAGTGGTTGTGGTGTTGTATTTGGAACTTAGCAACATGACTTCTCTATTATCTTTCCACTTAAATTAGCATTTTATTCTTCATTTTGCTTCGCTAGAACTTCGCCTTTCTTTAACTTCGTCTTGACTACTTTTTGAGGATTCCCTTTACGATTCGCTCTTAATATGCCCACCAAGTGTGTTTATCTGTCAATTAGTCTTTTAGATAATGATACGCTTGTGTATCAGTTATCTGTATAGAGAGTGCGGCCACTATCCAGAAGACCGTCCATTAATTCCATTATAACCTTCTCAGAAACGGAAACACCATCTATTTTTTCCCTTCCAGTGTAAACCTTGAAAACCGAAGAGTAGCCTCCAGAAATGCACAACTTAAATACTTTTATATCGTAGCAGTGTCTCTTGTTGGGAACGTATTGTCTAAAATAGATTCTTCTTCGAAATGTGACGTTACTTTCGTT
>MU195406.1:1696-15787 GCA_016904865.1 Pissodes strobi
GTTGCGTTATCGGCAATATTAATTTGACTTTTATTCATCCATCTAATGTAAGTTTTATGTTCTTGAAAATCACCAACTAGATAGAGAAAATAATAATAAAAGGGGTCGTCGGTCGTGACATTTTCCTCTTTTATTTTCTCCATCTAGTAAATTGAAAACCTCTTTGGAATTGTTTCTGTCAAGAGCACGGAACTGTTGATGTCGGTATTTTATTTCCTTTATTAAGCACATTGTTTCTGTGTCTGAAAAAGGACTCTTAAGCTATTTTCCTAAGTAGGAAATAGTATTAACTTTGCCTACGATCATTTAGGAAAATGAGAAAATTGCATAGCTTGGCTGTAAAGTGGCTTTTATCACATGCGTGTCAGCACATGTTGAATAGTATATTAAGATATTAGTTTTAAAACAGCATGTTTAGTGAGCTAAATGTCTTTTAAACCGTGTATGTTCTACTATTTTTTTCCATTTTGCAGGTTTTTTAATGAAAAACAATTTATTCTAGTATCGACAATATAATATTCTTTGGCATCGATCAGCAGTTGCGTGGCCATCTGGTCATTTTTGACGTTTTTATTAGTAGAAAGCCCATTCAAAGCGGTGAAAAATTTTGAACTATTTGTACTATTATTATTATAGCTATTTATACTATTATTATTATAGCTCTGAAACTGATATTTAGAATATCTCGTATAACAGTGAGAATAAGTGATGCAATGTGGATATAATTTAGTTTGCAACGTATGTCTCCACCAACATCTGAAATGCATGTAACAGTCGCTAATAATTTTTTTACCAAATGGAACTTACCTAATTTTACAGGGTGTATTTATTTATGGAAAGCATATACAACGCCAAATCCTGGTCCCATTTATAGGGCCTATAACCATTCCATTTTCCTGCAAACTGTGGCTGACGCTGATTATAGATTTCTCTCATTGAGGTCAGATCCTACATGATGCGGGAATATTTGATGGCAGTAGCTTAAAACGTTACTTGGAAAATAAACAATCCTGTATACCGAATGAAGTGGTAATGCCAAAATCAAATATAAAAAATCCATATGCTCCTACTTATAGAAGACGATGCTTACCCTTTGAAGACCTACCTCATGAGTGAGACCTTATTCTGGTCGGGGTCTTACTGAATAGCAACAAATTTATAATTCAGATTGGAGACTACTTAAAAAAGAAATAAAAAGCCACCCATGAATCAGATATAATTGTTAAATGTGTGTGTCTTTTTCACAACATCATCAAGATAAAGGCAACGGAAACAATTTTCAGATTAATTTTGAGGTACTACCGTCTCAGTACAGGAATCCTACGATAACAATGAAAGCAAATAACAAACTGCTGTATGGTAGAAGCTTACAGTATATGTGGTAATTTTGTTGTCGCCTTCTCCCATAGTTTTTTTACTATAATTCTGTTGTGGCATTCCTTAGATTTCAAATCCCACAAGAACCATTTTGTCCCAATACTCAAAATAGTTTGCTTCCACCCGATGGCCGTACGATTACATACGCGCGCAAGACGAAATCGACTGCAATATAGCCATACATATTTACTCAATAGGATTGTGTTTATACGAGCGCATACGACTAAAAAATCCGCGCATTCGCATTAAATGTAAATGTTAAGCACTAATGTTGAAAAGTTGATTTCAACAGACTTGTGAGATTAATCGTTAAGAATCTAAAGGGTGTTTTTTCTGCTATTGTCATAGACGGTTAGGAAAAATAATGTACAAAACTATAGTACTTTCAAAAGTAATATACTATTAATCGTGTTTTAATAGTATATTAAATATCAGGCCCGAAAGTATTAATTTTGCATGCTCTTTTGGTATCCAGCTCCACCTATAAAAATGACACAGAAAGTTCCCTTTTTAGGTTCTTAACTAAAAGGTTAATATTACACACATATTTTCGACACTAGTATTGAAATAGTAAATTACATAGTATGTGGTAAAAGTACCTTGGAGAATTTCCGCACTCAGATAACGCCTTTTCTAAATAGTATCTTCGTTTAAAAGCGTACTTTTATACGAGTACTGTACCCTATTTTTCCTACGACCACCTATGAAAATAATAAAAAACAATCTTTAGATTCTTAATAAAACGATTAATATCAACACACTTTTCATTACGTGTGTTGAAAAGCACTCATCGCGGTAAAGTTAAAGTTAAAATGTCAAACCAAATATGCTGTTAAATTGACAACCCCCGCCAACTATTCGAATAGGGTTCTGTTGAAATTACTTTTCAACCCATGTATTAAAATAAAATTCAATACGCGTGTGATATAAGGCGATTTCCAATCACGTTAACTGTGTTTTTTTCTCTTTTTCGTAAGTATCGTAGAAAATAGTGCATTAGATAACGAGTGTTAAAAGTACTAAAGTTTTCAAAGAAGGAGGTTCTTTAACACGAGACGTTAGCCGAATGTGGAAATCTTCCGAGGTTAAAAGCGTACTTTCATTTGTATAATGTATACTAGTTCTCCTAGAACCACCTATGAAAATTACACAAAAAGCACGATTTAAATTGCTAAGATTAATATCACACGCTTATTGAAATCCACTTTTCAGCATGTACAGTGATGGAAATAAAATTTCGTACACTAATTTTTTCCCAATGTGATGTTGGCTTTTGTATACCTAGATCACCTGGAAATACACAGTTTTTGACAAATTGTTATCGGTGTCATCAGATTTGAAAATTATATTATTTCATTTTAGCAAAGTTTGTGAACATGAATCAACTCGAGAAAGCGAGATTAATCGCTTTATTCGAAGAAGGTGTTTTTCTACGAAGAATGTCCGAGCAAGTTGGGAAACCTAAAAGCACTATACAAAGCCTCAGAACTAAATGGGAAAATACATGACCATTGGATAGAAGGGCTGGAAGATGGCAGAAAAAATTTCAAACGAAAATCAAGATAATGATCTAGTAAATTATTTGCGAAACAATCCATTTCAGACAGCAATAGAAGCACATAATCTAACTAATTTTCCTGGGACACTAATAACAGAAAGAAATCGTATAAAGAAAAAGTCGGAACTGAGAAACAGGATAGCTGATAGAACGCCATTTTTGACCCATATGAATAAAGAGCAAAAAATGGGGTTTGCGATGGAATATTTACCGCAAGGTATGGATTTTTGGATTAAGGCAGTATTTACCGATGAGTCGATTTTTCAGACTGATTATAGCGGGCAGATTAGAGTGTACAGGCCGCCAAATAAACGATATGAAGAAAGATATACCGTAAACTGGGGTTACTTCGACACCCTTTGAGGTATCTTCTACACACAGTGGTAACATCACGAACCTTCCTCGCGCTTGCCTTGTAAGTTTGTAAAGGCCTGTTAAAAATGCAAATCCCTCTTGGCAACGCACAACCGATGTTTAGTTCCCACACGACCTGGCCAACAGATGCGCCCCATGTTCTTCTGAAGAAACGAATGCATCAAACCATACTGAAAAGGGAGCATCCAATCAATTAGAAACTGCATCAGAAAACTTGTCTGTCTTGAAAAGTAAAATAATAGCCAAATATCTAGAATTAAAAATGAAATTGACCGGCAGGCCCTTCTAATGCAAGAAAAATTCATAAGAAGACTAAATGCAATGGTGGATCCAAGAAAAAGCAGTACACATGCGAAATCTGTGATGATGAATAAATATTTGTATGAAACCAAAGAGTAAATTTTTGCTCAAAAGTTCCTATCATATGACCTTATTTTTATATAGAACTAAGCTTTATTTTTTGTGGCTTACGTAGAAATACCTAAGCTTTATTTTCTATGGATTACATTTGTGTTTTAAGTTTTTTTTATCCTACCTGTTATTTTTTTTAAACTTAAATGGTGTCGAAGAAACCCCTGCACTAGGATATTTTCGACTTTTCATACAAATTTAGCCATTGTCGAAGTTACCCTACCTTAGGGGCTACTTCGACACAAAATTCTAAATAAAAAAAATATTTCTAGAATTTTTGAGTTTTCCGGGTAGGCGGTATCGAAAGACAATATATAATGGTATGTATGCCTACTGACTTAAGAGCTTGTAACAAAAATCCTGGAGCAATTTATACCGAAAACATGTCGAACTAGCTCCGGTTTACGGTACCCAACATGCTAAAGCAAGTGGAATATTTTCTGTTAATGTATGGGGGTATATGACTTACAGAGGGCCAGGAATATGTCACCATATTCGAGGAAGATTTAACACTCAAGCTTATATAGACATCCTTCAAAATTTTATGCTGCCATCGGTAAACAATATATTTCAACAAGAAATTTTTATATACCAGCATGATAACTGCCCCGTCCATAGAGCAAGGAGAATTTCAGACTGGATATCGAAAAATATCATTTCATTGTTTCCATGGAACTCAAGAAGCCCTGAAATTGAAAACGATTGGGGATATATAGTTAAAGAAATCAACAGAAACAATTATTTCCATCCAGAAAATGTCATGATTAGTGGAATAAAATTGAAAAAACCTGGAATAATTACAATGTTTATCCCGCCCAACTGCTGGTGACATCAATGCCCAGACGTTTAAACGTGTTGGTGGAAAAAATGGATCCGTTTTAAAATATAGAACCAATTTTTTTTTTATTATTTGAATAATCTGTTTTATAATTAATTTTAAAGACGTATCTTATTGTATATTATTATCCTGATTTTTCGTTGAAAATTTGATTTGAAAATTTTCTTCTACCACTTCTAGCCAATGGTCCTGTATTTCCCATTTAGTTTTAGGTCTTGCATAGTGCTTTTTAGTTTCCCATCTTCCTCAACTACCATTTGTATCGGAATACTTCGAGTAAATAATTTTATATTATTATTACCTTTTTTCTGTTATTACAGAAGTAAGAAACGCAAGGTATAAAGGTGAGATAAAGGTAAAAGCCCAGTTTACCAAAATATTCAAAAATGACATAAAATGATAACCCCAGTGTACGAAATTTTATTTCCGTCACTGTACGTGTGTTGTAAAGTACTCATCGCATCATCAGAGTATAACAAACCAACGAGTAGCGACAGCTGGGGGACCAAATTTTGCTGCGCATGTGTGAAATATGAAGTCCTTCCGTCAAACTGACTTTTGTTGTAGCGCGTCAATTACGAATTCTGATAAGTGCATTTTAGTTTTGAATTGTGTCGTAATTTCAAAATTTTAAAACTGAATAAGTGTATAATCATGCCGGATATTTCTTGTGCATATCGTGCCTGTTCAATTAGGTCTGGAGATGGAAAGTCTTTCTTCAAATTTCCTCTAAAGATTATGACCGGTAAGTACATAGCTACTAACACGAATCCTCAATTTAATGGTTGATTTTTTTATATCGAAATTTAAATTAATTATTAGTAATTACTCTTGAAGAATAGATAAATTTTGATACAGGAGTATTAGTGGTGAAAAAGTACAATTTATAAGTGATAAATTGAATTCCAATAGACGTTAGGTACATGTAATGTGTAATGCTAGACTGTTCTAAGTTTCAAGTTTTTTTTTATTCAACAACATATCTCCACATTCTACATTCAGCAAAAATTTTCAAAAGTAGAATAATAATGCACCCATTGCACCCGTATATTTGCTCAAAAAATGGTCTTTCTTATTTAGAGTATGTTCCTATAAAATTTGTTATGCTGTTCTCACATGAAGTATCTTTGGGCAATTTCCAGCAAAATAATTCTATTGTGAAGGAATTAAATTATTCCGGCCTGTATTAGTTTGTAGAAGTTATTTGTTGTAAGGCCTGGGTTTTATGTTTAGTAGGCCTGATATTTTTCATAGTAACCTAAAAAGACAACCTAACAAACGATTTCTATTTCGCGGAAAAGGAAAAATAGAATAGAAGAGGAAGCAGAGCGGTTCGGTTTGTGTAATGACAAATATTTTGTGTGTGTAATGTAAAGAGTTTGTCTCTAGCATAACGTGTCTTTAGTGCGTTTGAATCACAGATGTAATATTCTAGTTTGAATCATAACCTAATTTCCAGTAAATCTTCCCAAATCTTCCGAACAAGAAATTTGGGTAATATTAAATATTTTGGAGAGATTATGCTTCTGTTTATCAATGTCTGCTACTATCGTATAAAAGACAATGAAAAGGAGTTTACTACAAACAAAGGATTAAGGATTTTTTGAAAATAGACAGAAAAACATCATTGTAGGTTGGCCCCCCAATAACAATGAGCTAGTTGGTAATTATGGATATTTAGGCATCAAGTTGGGAACAGTTATTTGTTGCCAAGAAAACTTACCTTAACCAATAATTCCAAAAAAATAATTAGTATCTTCCTAAACAAAAATTCAGGTTATCGTCAAAAAAGAAATTAGCAGAATTGCTATTTGATTCTGTTTCTAAAACACCGTAACTAAATCAGCATTATTTACACCTTTTATGTGATAACCCAACCTCTTAAGAGACATATTTTCTTGTAAGATTTTTGTTAACTTTTAATTTGTTTTTTTTTTGTTCTATTTTATTAAACATAATATTTGTTGTACACAAATATAGCATCCATATATAAAGGGTGTCTCAATAGGAACTGACTATTTTGTTATTTGGATACAACGAAAAGCTAATGGAATATTTTGATCTTTATGTCTTTATTGTATTGTAAAACTAAAACATGAGAATTAGGTATGAAATATAATATATCTCAAATGACCACCTCGGCAAGTTCATAGACGAATTTATATCGATAAACTTATAACAAAATTACATCACACTTGACGTTTAGAGGTTTTGCTCTGGGTACTCTAGTTTTGCCAAAGGTGTAGATGTCTAATTCAAGTCCACTTACATTTTGATTGCGAATTGTAAAATACATCACATGCCGAACTTAGCTGGCATTCCAAAACTGCAATAATATGTGCCTTGATGTGTTACAAATGCTTCATTTTCTGGGTATAATGACAAGCTTCAAATCTCTACCCCTCCTGTATTGTAATAAAAAATTGCAAAATGGCCAAGCGTGTGTCAACTATAATTTTTTTTAGTTTTATAAATTACAGTCATCATAGGTAGATCTAATGAAATTTTTCTTTGGACAAAAGCTTCTATTAGAAGTGATATAGATACTGGATAAAACATGTTAAACAGATGATGGCATATAGACTATGTGAAGTTCTCTTTGAGGAAATGTATTTTTCTAAGATAACCTCTGCATAATGCAAGTATGCAAACAGATGTCCTGGAAGTGAGTTCCACAGTGATGCAGTGCGCCAGACAAAGGAGTTCTGGTAAAGCGATGTTCTAGGTGTTTCTAGTTGTACGACGAACTGGTGCGCTCCTGCCGTCTGTCGGGACTGTCTGACAGGAGTTGCCAGGGGCGGGATTATGCGGGCCAAATCCTGGGAACATCTGCCGTGAAAGTATCTGTAAAACAGGGACATGTCGGCCGCCACATGTCTGCGATGTTCCAGACTATCCAGATTCCGGGTCAACTCTGGATCGCCGACGAGACGCACAGCCCTCTTCTGAATGGAATCCAGCAGCTTTAGGGTATGCTTTGGTGTGGCACCCCAGATATGTGAGCAATATTCTAAGCACGGTCTTATTTGCGCTTTGTACAGCAAGAGCAACTGCTGCGGTGTATAGAGTTTTTTGTTGCGAAATAGCGCACCAAGCTTCTGGGAGGCTGATTTTGCGATGTTAGCAACATGGTCATGCCATGACATATTGCTGTTGACCGAGACACCCAGCAGCCCGATTGACGAGGATGAAGGAATGGTCGATCCTGCCATAATGATGTCAGGGCCCGCTGTATTGGCCCTCTTAGTAAACGTTGCTGCTTGGGTCTTTGCTGCATTGAACTGGACCAAATTTCGGTCGCCCCAAGTTTGAACCTTCTCCAGGTCTTGATTAATTGCTGTAATCTGCTCCTGTCTGCGGTGATGAGTCTCAGTCGCTGGTAAGGGTTTTTCTGATCTAAAGTGGGAGACAAGGGTACTGTCATCTGCAAAACTGTAAAAAGGATTATTCGTTTCGATCAGCAGGTCATTAATATAGATGAGGAACAGAGTTGGTGAAAGTATTGCGCCCTGAGGCACGCCCGCGTTGATGGTGAATGTGTCCGAGATGTGTAGGGATCGGTTCTTAAGGAAACTGGCCAGACAGCTGCAGAGAGAGGCGGGCAGTCCCAAGGACGGCAGTTTGTTGAGCAGTCCGTCATGCCAAACTCTGTCGAATGCCTTTGAAATATCCAACGCAATCGCTCGAGACTCTCCGTAGTTTTCAATTGCCCTACTCCATATATGAGTAACATAGGCCAATATATCTCCTGTCGATCTCTCTTTGCGAAAGCCGTATTGATTATCGCTGATTATTCTGTTGCTCTCGAGGTACTTGAGTAGTTGCTGGTTGACTACACGTTCCATGACTTTGAAGATTATTGGAAGCAAGGCAATTGGGCGATAGTTTGAGGGCGTGGTTTTCTTGCCTTATTTTGGAACAGGTTGCACTCGAGCGACTTTCCAAGAGGATGGGTAAATCCCTTTTCTGTAAGAAAGAGAAAAAAGCCTGGAAAAAACGGGTGTTAGTTCGTTGGCGCAGTTCTTTAGCACGATGGCAGGTATTCCGTCCGGTCCCGATGCCTTTTGCGTATCTAGTTCTTTAAGGATTTTGCGAATATCACGGTGAGAAAACTTGACTTCTGCCATGGTAGTGTTGATGTTCGGTATACTGGGGAGAGTCCTGCCTTGGGGCACGTCTAAGGTAGAGTGCGATGAAAACATTTTGGCGAGCATGTTTGCTTTTTCCTTGGCTGTAGCCGCCGTGATGCCACGTTCGTCCGTCAAAGGTGGGAGAGACGTTTTTGTAAAGTTGTTACTTACTGCCTTTGCTACCGACCAGAAATTCCTGGAACCACTGGGGCATTGCAAAAGTTTATTCCTGATCCTTTCATTGTGTTTGTCCTTAGTTTCGTCGATCACACGCTTGCACTCGTTTCTCCCTTCGATAAAATAATTGCGATTTTCAGCGGTCTGATTTTGCTGCCAGTACTTATAGGCTTGCTGTTGCCTTCCTACAGCTCTTTCGCATCTTTTGTCGAAACAGGGCTTTCCTTTTGATGATAACTTGATGGAATTTGGGATGTATGCTTCCATTCCTGAGGCAATGGTGGATCCTTCTGTATGGGTGGCAATTCACAAACCGTTGTAATAAGTTTGTGGTCAGAGGTACCTAATGGCGGACCAACTGTAACCTTGTACTGGTCAGGATTGGTGGTTAGAAAAAGATCCAGGAGGGCGGCGAATTCGCCCCTCTCTGAGATTCAAGTTGGTTCGTCTACAAGTTGAGTAAGCCCGCAGCTGATGGCAAATGCTTCAGCTTCTCTACCTTCGTTGTCGGTCTTGTTGTGATGTTTGAGCCAGTTGGTGTTGTGGGCATTGAAGTCTCCCAGAACGGTTATTTCTGAACTGGGGTGATCGACCTGTATTGAGTCAAAAGTGGTAGCTAGTGTTGAGAAAAAGCTTTGGTAGGCTCTATCGCTCGGAGGGCGATAGAGACAACATATAAACTTGGTTAATCCCTTGGCGGTGGACTTGAGCCACATGACGTCAAGGTTGTTCGGTTCGACTGTTTCCTCGCGGTGACATGAAAGGTCGCTTCAGACAAAAAGGCATATTCCGAACTTATATCTAAATCGGGTATGTAAGTCGTAACCAGGATAGAGGTAGTTCACTGTTGTTGTTGTAGAACATACTTGTGTTTCTGTAAGGGCTAATATGTGTGGTCTATTTGCTTGTAGATGTTGGTGTACCGAATTTATGTTTGTATTTAGGCCTCTTATGTTGCAGAAATCTATTCTAAATTGGTTCGGTATCTTTGCTGTCTGTGAAATGCGGAATGAAGGGCTCCCAGGGCCACCCAGCGCCTGGAGATCCGAATGGCCGGGGAGTTTACTTCCGGAATATTTTGATCCTGGAAGCACCATCATGTCCATATATTCCTACTGTGGAACCCGAGACCACCAGCGCGGAAGCGGAACGTGATTTGAGAAAACCACTTAGCGCTTCCCAATTCTGATCGGGTGGTCTTTCACCGGACGATGCGAGTAGGCTTATGCATCTACCACCTAGGGCCGCTTCCACTCGAAGCATCGGCCTCAGACTCATTCCTTTGGCGGTCCCTAGTCTGACAGGGGTAAAAATGGGGTTTGTTGATCAGCTCCAGACTTTGTACTTTGGTGTTCTCCAGCCTGGAGGTGGACGATGGGATTTGATGGGCCACATCCCGTGGCAACTCGGAATGGTGGGGGCGTCACTCCCCGTAATCAAACTGCTCTCACCAGTTTGACGTTCCTGCCAGCCAATACAATGCAGCCCATCTTGTCACAAACTGTCATTGATCGGCTCCAGACTTTGTTGGTACTAACATGATATTTTTTGACTGCAATTAAATAGCCTTATGCTTGTTGTTAATACTGTATCAACAATACCTTCATTATTATTATCACTTTCAGGTCCTAGTATTTCAAAAGATGAAGAAACAAAATGGGTGAATTTGGATGATATTCAAGCAATCAACATAAGAAAAGGTAATTGTGTTCTACCTTCTCACCTTTCACCAACTATATATGCTGAAGAGCTGCAATGTCAACCAGGACTACATAATAAATCAGTGTATAAGGCCCTTGAAATCAAAATGCAAACAATGACTGACAAGGATAAACACTGCATCCTTTGTATCGATGGGTGATAAACTTCGTACTATTTTAGAAGATTGTATTTTAAATTTAAAGTATATATATTTAAAAGTGGAAGGCATAGCAAGTGGCATGGGCTCGAACTTTATTGATTTGACTAAATGTCTAGAAATAACACCCGAAAATACAGAGTTTCAGGTAGGAGGTGAGAATATGTTCTATATTTTTGACCCATGTCATTTAATTAAGGCCATTTAGCAGACCTTTTGCTTTCAGGGTAGAAAAACGTATTAATTAAATGTTTCTATAAATCCGATAAAAAGCAGGTGAGCACCTAAACTCACTAATTCTTACCTTAATCCCACAACTTTTGAAAAAATGAGAGTGAGTTATGCCACTCAACTTTTTAGCAACTCGACTCAATTGCCAGTGGTATGAATACATACATGAGTTTGGGTGCACTTCCAAATGAAACTTTTGCAACAATTTAAATTGTAGAAAAATCTAGTAATCTGTTTGATATCTTGAACTCTTTATCATTAAATCATTCTTATAAATTTAAGAATGTATTTGACAGATCTGTTTCACAGTTGGAATTTTTAAACGAAGCTTTGGATTTTTTGCCAAATTTAAAGGTATTAAACAAAAATGGTCAAGATTATTAAATGTTGGTCTATTACAATAAGAGGTCTTCTCAATTTATAGCAGACACTTTTAAACTGTTAGTATAAATATCTTAAAACCAGAAGACTGATTGTTTAGAAAATTGCTTTGGAAGTGTAAGGCAAGAGGGAGACAATCGCATACATCCCACACCAATACAGTTTCAAAGTGCCTTCAGAAAATTATTTTTGCAAATTTATTTCCACTCAAATCACATGAGTTGTAGGGAGGATTTAGATAATGTTCTCATTATTTTAAAATCCATGGACATGGCAGAAATTATTAATAAGGTGTCGGAAACATCAACTGCAGCAATTTCCTTGCCTGATTGCAATTACTGTAAAGAAACCGTTTCAACACAGAATGCTATCTATTATGTCTGTGTATATTTGATGAAAAGGTGTCTGGAAGTACATTCATGTGACATTTTTGCTATGCTTTTAGCAGAAAATGTACTAGTATTGATGTAGACAAACTTCTGTCTCATTTTAAACCTTTTGATGCAATTAAAGGTACTTTCGGTGATTTATCATCACCACCAGAAAAGTGGGTTCATTTTATTTACAGCCTTGAAAGTATTTTCAACTCGCAGTTTGAGAACATATGTACAGGCGAAAAAAAATTCTAATCATTTAGTGAATATATTTGAAAAACTTCAATTTCTCCATACCTGTTCAAATTTTCCCAATCTGTTTGTATTAAAACTATTTATAAGACTAAAAATATTTTATACTTTAAAATTTAATAATAGACATCTCAAATGTAATAGTTCTGATAACATTCGGAAATTCAAAATCCTTACACATGTATAGTTGAAAAAAATTATTGCATTTTTCATTTCATAACAATTTACCCTCATTTATGAAAACTTATGTATGTATGTATGTAAATAGTAGCGTTTATAGCTATGTGTGTTCTCTTAAAGCAATTTTTTTAAAGTTATTTGATCTAGATATGGTATTGTTAATTTGTGCTCATTGCTTTGAGTAATATTGTATGGTTTATTAGTAGGGTTATGTAACGGTAAATTGTTACCATAATGTTTATTTATAAAGCTAGTATTTAAGTTAACCGAAGTTTATGTCCCTGGGAAGACAGTTCAAGTTTTATCCCTTTAAATGCTTCTGCTAGGATTTTTACCGAATATATCTGTCAACAGTGTAAATAGAGTACCGAGACGGAGGAGGATCGAACAAGGTCGGCGGGAATGTAGGTGCTCTCTTACTCTTGACAAGAGAGGTTGCTAATGTTAGACCATCATTCAGTAATAGTTTTTTTTTCGAGCCATGCCTTAAGTATAGAGGACATAGTCAGTCATCCCTCCCTGGGATGGCTTAGTTCTGCCTTTAGGTGGTAATTTCTTATATTTGGTTGTACACGTATGTCAAAATTTGTTTACTAAACATTGAAATTAAACATTTTTGTTGCATTTCTGCCGAAATCTACGCCGCAAATTTACTTTCAATAACCTATGATTAATAAACGTTGTTAGACTAGTGAAAATTGTTGTCTTTTATTTAAATTAACAATTTAACACCATTATCTTCGTAACAGTGGGTGTGAGGGTTAGAATCCCTTAAGGCAACTCGGGTAAGTAATTAATGACTTACATTTCCTTAGCCTACTGATAACAGTTACAGAATCAATAAAAACTTTTTGTTTGTGCTGTTGCAAGTTTTAATTTTCCTCCTCATTTCAATGGTTCAAAAAATATACCCAATACTTTTGTAAATATAACTTATCGTAATTTAAAGAAATGGAGTACTATTAATAATAACAAGAAGTTGCCGAAACTAGAAACTAGTACAATAAGAAATGTCTATTTGAGAACCGCTCAAGACGTCGTACAATATTATATTTTTCTACTACCTATCAAAAACCTCTGCTACAACCCCTTCAATAGCCTCCAAACCAGGCGGGTGTAAGCTCAAAGTGCTTTATTTAGGTTAAAAATTGACACATCAACATCTTAACATGATAAATGAAAGCATGGTTTATTTTTCTCTCAACGCACCCTCATTAAAGGAAACTAAAAATTTAAATAAAATCCCAAGAAACTATTGAGATTCCTTTATCAATAAATCGTAGAAGAAATATAAGTATTATATTTTTATAATTATTATCGACAAGGGTGACAGGACGTAGGAACCACTATATTATAGAAAAGCTTTACGGAATCGGATTCAAATATGAAAAATGAGCAATTTTCCACTTCAAGTTTTTTATAGTGTAGTCGCAGAGTCGCTTCCTTTCAAGCCACTTCATGGTTTGAGCAGTTTACAAATATGAAGTCCATCTGTCATCGGCTCTGCCGGAATCGGTCCCTTGAACATCAAAGGTGCCGACGCTTTATGTCGCTACTCGTTGGTTTATTATACTCTGGCATCATCCACATATTTCAAGCCGAAATGTCAAAGCAAAAATTCTGTTAAATTGACAGCATCCGCCATCTATTCAAATAGAGTCCTGTTGAAATTACTTTTCAACACGTGTACTAAAAATATAAGGCATTTTCTAGCCACGTTAACTGTGCTTTTTATTTAATTTTCATGTGTGGTCGTAGGAAATAGTTTTATTCCTAACAAGTACGCAAAGTATTACTTTTCCACATATAATAACAGGTAGACAAATGACGTGAAGCGGAGTTCGGATATGTTTTACGCTAAATGCTGGAACTAGTATCAGATATATTTATATATTTGAAAGCATCTACACTGTGGGCAAAATTAAATTGGAACCCTCTTTAATGCTTAA
>JAEQML010071997.1:0-15786 GCA_016904865.1 Pissodes strobi
TTCCCCCGCCCTCTAAATGTTGGTCCCCAACATTAATGCGACCGCTATAGCTCAAAAAAGAAAGACCTCAATTCGAAAAAACTTGCCGCATAATACTATGTGATATTATAATTTATAGAACATAAAAAAATATCCATCAGTGGTCTTGTTACTTTCTGGATCCAGGCTGATCCTTAGTAACTCCCTCTAGCCTCCACTGCAGTCTATATGTCTTAGCATTGACATACCATTAAACTGTTTGAGGGTATCATAAGTAAGAGCCTGCTGGAGAGACTAGTATGGACATCCACTGGTGCTTGGTACATAAAATAAAAAAAGAAACATATTTTTATAAACTGTCTTTGAAATTTTATACTTAACTCTTAATTCTATATTAACAGAGAACAAGTAGAGTGTATAATTTCCCACTTAGTATTTTGCATATTTGAAATATCTATACTTTACCGTGGACTGACTAATAGACGCCTATTTGTCAATCCGCGTTTAGACACAATTTATCGACTCCTTATAAAATACTGATACTTGTATTGCAATGATAGCTTGCTTGTATTGAGTAAATCTGCCTGCATCGGATGCGTCCACCGCATGAAAGTTGTACTTTGGATTACCACATTTATCAAAACCGTAATATCACCATTTTATAAATTGTCTCAGTAATATTTACAATTCTACAAAATAGTTTACATGACTTATTTCTTTCTAGAATCATACTAGCTGTCTTTATATTATTTAGTTATAGTCTCCTATTAAATATAGACTTTTATTAACCTGCATAAATACCGTCCTGCTCCCTATTATTTAACTAGAGTACCACTATTGCAGGTAATTATAAAAAAAAATATTAATTATATTAAATTATCTGGTACATCTGATATTAAATTACGGTCCTGTTTATGAGACTAATATTTACTCGCTGCATTTTATGTCTCTTATTATAGCAGTTTATTTGACTCAGTAATTCTTATTGACTTATAAAAAAATATATGCTGACTTTTTATATTCTTTTAGTCGACTTATTTAAGCTCGCTGACCCTGTTTATATTTAAAATTGTTTATCTGTACACAATTTACCGATTTTAGTTCCATGAAATATCGTACAGTCAATTATTCTAATATGTAACATTAATAAATAAAAGGTATCTTATACTTTACGCTAAAATATTTTCTTTCTTCTGGCTTGTCCCTCACTTCTTGGTGGCTAGATGGCGCCCTTTGAACACTGCTGAGAAAGTATCCATCCTTGCTTCATGGCCCTTGTTGAGTATCGATATGTCTGCCCCATCTCTACTTGAGCGAGTATTCGCCCATATGTTCTGGTGCTTTCTTCGTTTTTATTTCCTTTGACTGGTACCCCTGTCAATTCGTCGAACTTTTTGCCCTCCGGAAAAATGCTATGATTGTCATTTCTTTCTACGGTGAATTGAATGGTGACGGTGGCGTTTTTGCATTGTGTATCGCCTAGATCAAATAAATTATATTAAAATTTGTTAAATTGATGCAATGGCGATGATTTGTGTTCGATTTTTGCACCTTATGGTCGGTTTTATATTCCTGCCGGATGCAGTTTTTGCAATGTGACCAGGGATTTGCCTATGAAGTTTGGAACTTGGCAGGTGCTTTGAAGCGAAAAGGTAAGTGTTTCATTACATATAATCATTATCTTTGGCCTCTTTGAAAATAAGAATAAATGCTAGAGCATATAAAAACTCTAATCCAAGGGTGTTTGATGCATGAGTTTGAATTTCTTGGAAACATTTCGCGTGAGACTGAGTTTGAGGTTAGAAAAATGCGTGGTAAGGGTAAATGACCTTTTTCGCCATGTACTCCATGTGGGGCTTGAATATTGACAAGAAAAATTTTATCAATGATTATTTATTCCATTCCAAGCTGTAGATGACGTGTATTACTGCTAGTTTAACATGGAAGTGGTTATGTGAAGATTAATTATAGCTTTTTTAGGTTACGGAAGCATGGAATAGGAATATTAAGAGTCCCTGGAACTTAATGGCTTATGGTCTGGCAGAACTGTCATTGCTGTGGCACCACATGTTCCAGTTTTCTCCAGTCTGTCCATGGAATGGTTTTCGACATAACTACTGGATCCTCACGTCTTCTTTTTACAACTGTAGGTAAGTCGCTAGATTTTATTGCTTAGCTTTAGTTTTATTCATGTTTGTTGTCTCGTCTTTTGATAATTATTTTCAGTTTCTGCCAGATATTGCATGTCCTGCTGCTGCTGTTTTCATTGTTGTGTTATAATTTATATCTGACTCCAAATATCTCACAATATTTAGATATCTTTTGAGATTGTAATGCTCTTTTCTCATCTTTTTTTTTTGTTGCATTTTTCTTGTATTTCTTCGCTTTTTAGGTCTGGATTCTTGCAGTCCTTGGATACTTCTGTCGTAACCCATTACTGGATAGTTATTTGCACTGGTTCCTGAATACTCGAGGGACTGTTGGCGTCTGGGCACATCTGTACCTTCTGATATGATTGAACCAAACTCACAAGGATCTGGTAAATTGATATGTGTTATTTACAGCTTATTATTTGATTCATCTTCATGATATATTTACATTGTTTCTCTATCCACCTATATTTATTATTTTATTACTAATTTCTTTATATTACATTCCCATATCTTAGGTTTCCTTATTCTTTACTTAATATGTACTTTATTCTATCTCTTCCGTATTTACTACTTGCTGCTTATCTATCTATGCTTCATATGTGACTAGCTTTATGTACAAAATATAGGATATTATATTATTATTTATATAACCATGTATGCTCTTTTTTAAACACATTGTATAAACATGTTTTGCTTAAACATTTCTCCATTATTTCACCTTATGTATGCTTTACATACACAACTTTTGCTTATATATTGCCTCACTATGTATGCTTCTTCTTAAAACATCTTCTTCTATATTTCTTCTCACTTTACATAAACAACTTTTCAACTTGTGTATGCCTCTTCTATATTCTTCATGCTTTACGTAAACATTTCCTGCTTATGCAAACATTTTTTCTGAGCTTCTGCGGTACCAAAATTTTATGCTTAACCTCCTTACGTCAGCCAGCTATACTTCAGTCCGTATATGCTCAACTTTCCGATGCCTAAATTTAGATAATCCGTCGTGGTAGTCTTTTTTAGGCCGGACAACACTTTATTTTATAATACTTCCTCGTATACACATATATTCCTCCTGTATATACTGTTACGTTTTTCCCGTGGGTTCTTAACAGAAGTACAACTTTGCTATTTTCAACTAATACTCTCTTTATTCACTACCACTGTATACAATTTAACTCACTAAACTAGTCTTATAACTTTACCACTAATATCTATTCAACACTCAATGATTAACTGAACTGAACTGACTAACATTCGCCTTAGGTCTGCTTATATATAATCTCAAATCTATCACGAATATTCGGGAAGTATTCCGAGGCCACTCTATATGATCTTGACGAGGCCATCGAGATAATTCCAGTCTAGCGATCCTGAAACTTCGCGACCGGCCGGGCGATGAGTCATACAGACAAAGAAGCGAGGGGCACGGCGCGGCGGCGGCGGCTAGTTCTATAGGGTAGCACAAAAACGTTCGGATGGTTGTTGTTGCCTCCCTCTTAAACCTGATCGTCCCGATCAGATACTGCATGTCCGTGGTATGCTTTCAGTCTGTCGAGGTGAACAACCTTCAGTTTGCTTCTGGGACTACGCTGAATTCTATACACAACGTCATTAATTCTTTTGATGACTGTATAGGGTCCTTCCCATACTGGCGTTATCTTGGGAGTTCTTCCTTTGTGGATTATATAACCAGATTTTATCGTTCATCTGAAATCCCATAGAATTAGCTTTGAGATCATATCGTGTCTTCATTCGGTCACTGGCTTTCTCCGTGTTTTCTCTGACTAATTCATGGACGTATAGTAACTTTTCCTTAAGGGAGTCTGCGTAGTCTTGAATTTCCATATCCTGGTTGTCTGGCGTTCCGAATAATAGGTCACAGGGTAAACGGAGTTCTCTTCCAAATAAAACCATGGCTGGTGTTAGTCCTGTCGTGTCATGGACTGCTGATCTATAGGCCATTAAAAATAGTGGTATGTGTTGGTCCCAATCCTTCTGATGTTCATCTACGACCTTTGACAAATGTTCTTCAATGGTCTTGTTAAACCTCTCAACCATGCCGTCTGATTGTGGATGTAAGGCGGTAGTCCGTGTTTTATGGATGTTGAGTAAATCACAGACTTTCTGGAAAACCTTGGATTCGAAGTTGCGTCCTTGATCTGAGTGCAACTCTAACGGAACACCAAATCTGCTGAATAAGTTATTCACAAGGATCTCTGCTATGGTAACAGCTTCTTGATTGGGGATCGCAAATACTTCAGGCCATTTACTGAAGTAGTCAATTGCCACTAAAATGTACTTGTTACCATTATTTGTTTCTGGAAAAGGGCCAGCTACGTCAATGGCGATACGTTCAAACGGTAGGCCCACATTATACTGTTTCATTTTGCCCCTAGATCTTGTTTTGGGTCCTTGGCTTGCGGCACAGGTTGAGCACTGCCGACACCACGATTTCACATCCTGGCAGTAGTTGACCCAGTAAAATCTGTCGCGAATCTTGTCAATCGTTTTGTTCACTCCGAGATGAGCACCAGACTTTCCATTATGAACTTCTTCCAGAACTTCCGATATCTTCCTGCGTGGTACCACTAACTGTGTCTTCACTACTTTTCCATCGGCGCTTTCCCAGGCTCGTTTAAGAAGTCCATTTTCCACCACCAGGGAGTCCCACTGAGCCCACAGAGTTTTAAAAGCAAGTCCTTTAGTTGATATCTCGCTCCAGCTTGGTCTTGGTTGATGTTCTTCTTTAGCTCTTAGCAATAGTGCCATTTCACTATCTTCAAGCTGATCCTTTTTAAGTTGCTCTGTGGTCCACTGCTAATCAACCTCAAATTTCGTTTGCCTAATGGGAGTAATTCCTTCTTGTTGATCTATTCTTTGGCAATGCTTACAATTATTCTCGCATGGCCTTCTGGATAAAGCATCTGCATTATTATGCAATCTCTCTGCCCTGTGCTTAACCTTAAAGTTATATTGTTGTAACTTTTCAAGCCATCTGGCTACCTGTCCTTCAGGCTGTTTCATATCCAAAAGCCATTTAAGTGCTGCATGATCAGTCCTTATCAGAAATTCTTGCCCGTACAGATATTGATGGAAATGCTCAACAGACCGTACTATTGCCAAAAGCTCTTTTCGGGTTACACAGTAGTTACGTTCAGGTTTCGAAAGTGTTCGACTGTAGTACTCGATAACTCGTTCTTCTCCTGCTTGTACTTGCGATAGAACTGCTCCGATGCCGGTGTTGCTGGCGTCTGTGTCCAATACAAATTTACCCTTTTGTTCCGTATATCCCAATATTGGACTAGAACATAGAGCCGCTTTTAATTTCCTGAACGCAGAATCACAGTTATGATCCCAGTTATAACTTGCTCGTTCTTCAGTGAGCTTATGTAAAGGTGCAGCTATATTTGCAAATCCTTCGACAAATCTTCTATAATAAGTACATAATCCAAGGAAGCTCCGCAGTTCGTGTTTGTCGCGAGGACGAGGCCAGTCTTTGATTGATGTTATCTTTCGTTGATCAGTTTGGATTCCCTCTGATGACACGACGTGCCCGAGAAATTCAACTTTTTGTTGGAAGAGAAAACATTTCTTTGGATTCAGTAAGAGCTGAGCATTCTTGATCCTAGTAAAAACTTCATGCAGGTTTTGTAGGTGCTCTTCGAAAGTTTTTCCCATTACCATTATATCATCAAGATAGACCAGGCATGTCTTCCAAGTGAGGCCTCGTAGAACAACTTCCATAAGACGCTCAAAAGTAGCGGGGGCATTGCATAGTCCGAAGGGCATAACTTTAAACTGATATAAACCACTTCCGGTAGAGAAGGCAGTCTTTTCCTTATCCTGTTCGTCAATGCCTACTTGCCAGTATCCGCTCTTTAGATCGAGTGTTGAGAACCAATGAGAACCTGCTAGTGTTGTCAACGTGTCGTCAATTCTGGGAAGTGGATAGCTGTCCTTCTTGGTGACGTCATTGAGCCTTCTATAGTCTACGCAGAATCTGGTAGTCCCATCCTTCTTGGTGACTAAGACAACAGGAGATGACCATGGACTTGATGACTCTTCAATAATTCCATCTTCAAGCATTTTATCCACTAGTGTGGTAACCTCTTGCTGCTTCGTCACTGGTAACCTCCGAGGATGCTGCCGTATGGGGTGAGCACTGCCAGTGTCGATTTTATGTTTTATGATGTTCGTTCTTCCAGTATTGCCATTTTTCCTTTCAAAGGCTGTGCTCTGCTCTTTGATAAATTGTGTAGCTCTCTTCAGTTCTTCGGAAGACAGATGTTGCCACGACTTCTGGAAATGTTCTATGACTTCCTTAGGTGATGTTGAGGGTGTTACTTCTGTCTGCGTTTCGCAACTGGTTACCCACTGCACCGGCTCGCAAGTGGCTATTACATCTCCTTTATTGATTTTGATGGAATTGGATGATATATTTGCTATCCTTATCGGTATTTCGCCGTCGGTTTTGACCAGCGCTTTGCCTACGAGGTGTTTGCAAGGCAAATCGTGGTGTTGGATAAGTCCGATGCAGCCTCCAAAATCCTTCTCCAATTTCCCAAAAATGATCTGCTCGGTATTTCCGCTTATTCTGACAGTACATGCCGCCACTACTTTAGTCGGTGTGCCATCGTCTGTTTTGTTAAGGATGAACTCTTCGGTGCCAAACTTCAGAAGATTAAGCTTGTTGTCAAAAGAGAATCCATGTTGCCCGATGAGATCCATCCCCAAAATAAATTCGTCTTCGATGTCGGTGACTAACACTGTGTGGTGTAATTTAATTCGTCCCAGTTGAAGTTCGATATCCATTTTCCCAAGTACTTCAGCTGTCTCACCGGTAACTGTACGTAAAACTACATTCTTTGATATGGGTAGAACTTCTACTCTATTTACTCTGTTGGACCTTATCAAAGATACCGCCGCACCAGTGTCAACAGTAATTGTTATGGCTCTTCCGTTGATCTTTCCTGTAATTGTTAGACTGTCGGCGGCTTTTCCTAGGCTTTTTATGGAGACGATCCTGGGGGCTTTATCTTCTTTAGCCAACACCCGCCCCGCAATGTTGAATAATTGAAGTTTTCCTGATTTGACTTGGGGGCCCTAGCGTCTCTGGATGGAGATCTAGACCGTAGTTGTACTCGGCAGTCTCTTTTGAAATGCCCAGTCCTGCCACATCTATAGCACTGATTTGATGTATTTCGGTTATGTGGCCTATCTTCCATTGGCTCCCGGAATCTCGCCGTGGCCTGAAGAACTAACCCAACTAACCCAAACTAACCCATCTCATTTAATTCACAGCTGTTTGTCGGCTTTTCTTCCTGGACGGATACGGCCCTGATTTTTGGCTTGGAGATGTTACAGGCCGCCTCGATTTCTAGCGCTCGACCCAAAGCTTCACTGCTGTTATCAAATTTGGCTAGGCGTAGCATTTTCTGAGTTTCTGGATCTCTGATACCATCCACGAAATATTGGGCAGCAAGTTCCTCTTGAAATTCCTCTGTCGCTCCCGGGTAGGCCAATTGAATGAGACGTCTAATGTCTGCCTCAAATTCTTGCAGGTTTTCACCAGGCTTCTGATGCCGTGACTTTACTTGTGCCTGATACAGTTGTCTTCGGTGTTGGTCTCCAAATCGTCTCTCCAGGACAGCTACAAGTATGTCATATTTCCCTTGTTGGCTGATGGGAATGGTCTGGAGTAGTTCCAAGGCAGATCCACGAAGCGCTACCACTAGTGATGTAGCCATTTCTTCATTATTCCAACCGTTGGAAACAGCAGCGGCTTCAAATTGTCTTTTGTACATTGTCCAGGATGTTTGACCGTCGTACGTTGGAGGTTTGATGTTTTGTCCTGAGGCGAATGCCCTCTCGGTGGGTGCTTGGTGTTTTAGTCTGGAAACTTCTGCTTGTAGATTCTTCATTTCTTTCTGTACGTCTCCTACTTCTTTTTGTACAGTTACAACTTCTTTTTGTATATTGTTTACTTCTTTTTCAAATTTCTCATTTTGCCCGTCCAATATTTTCTGTAATTTTCCTTGCTCGCCTACAATTACATCCAGCATCCATTTCTGCAGCTGTTCCTGTTCTGCTTGCCTTCTACCTTCAGCCTCTTCACGTTCCGCTTGCCTTTTATCTTCTTGATCTTGTAAAATTTTCTGAAGCCGGTCCTGCTCTGCTTGCCTTCTACGTTCATCCTGTTCCCGTTCCGCTTGTCTTTTATCTTCTTGATCTTGCAAAATTTTCTGAAGCCGGTCGTCCTGTTCTTTTTGCCTTTTATCTTCCTGGTCTTTTAAAATTTTCTGAAGCCGGTCCTGTTCTGCTTGTCTTTTACGTTCATCCTCTTCCCGATCCGCTTGCCTTCTACGTTCATCCTCTTCCCGATCCGCTTGCTTTTTATCTTCTTGATCTTGAAAAATTTTCTGCAGCCGGCCCTGTTCTATTTGTCTCTCAGCATTTAGATTTTCCATGAAATCGGCCAACATCTTATTAATTTACTCCATTTCTGCCGTTTGTTGCCTCGTATTGACCATAGGATGTTATAAACTTTTTTTACCAGAATCCACCAATCAAACGGTCTCGTTGACGTACTTGTACTTCTTTCCTCGAAAAATACTTCGCAAGTCCGGTCCCTTCACAATCCAACTTCTGACACCAAATGTTACGTTTTTCCCGTGGGTTCTTAACAGAAGTACAACTTTGCTATTTTCAACTAATACTCTCTTTATTCACTACCACTGTATACAATTTAACTCACTAAACTAGTCTTATAACTTTACCACTAATATCTATTCAACACTCAATGATTAACTGAACTGAACTGACTAACATTCGCCTTAGGTCTGCTTATATATAATCTCAAATCTATCACGAATATTCGGGAAGTATTCCGAGGCCACTCTATATGATCTCGACGAGGCCATCGAGATAATTCCAGTCTAGCGATCCTGAAACTTCGCGACCGGCCGGGCGATGAGTCATACAGACAAAGAAGCGAGGGGCACGGCGCGGCGGCGGCGGCTAGTTCTATAGGGTAGCACAAAAACGTTCGGATGGTTGTTAGTCGTGACAATACTCTCAATACACAATTTTAATGGCAACTCAGTTTTCCTGCTTTTCTCGAATACGATAATCCTTTAACTGGGCCATTTACTTGTGCTTTATTATGAATATCTTCACCTTATTTTCACCTATTTATTTTGCATACATAGTTTACTAATCTTCTCACTAATATTCACTTATCACGGCTTATTCTAGCTTCTTTTTTCTTCATAACTCCTATGTGCTATGCTATGTCTATTTATATATAGTTCCTTAACCTCCTAAGTGTTTTATCTATATATTTGTCTTAATAACACTTGGATATATATTATGCTTATTTATGTTTCACTATGTACAACTTTTATTTACATTGAGACTTTGATCCCACCTCCTATTTTTGTTTTTGCTTGTTTCTTCTTTAGTTTCTTATTTTACTTGAGTACTTGTTCCACATATAATTTTATTTTCCTTATCCTTGTCATCCTCACTAGTTTCTCCTTCTTGCTCCATTGTTTCCTTCTCCTATACAAATCTGTTGTATTGCTCCATTTTAATTTAACAATCAGTTGTATTTAATTTATTATCTTTTTCCTTGCAGATACGGTCCTGGCCTTGGTCACACCATGCAGTTCTATCCTGACCTTTCTCAACTAGCGGTGGCGCTTGGATTCAATGGCCTTGTAGCTTTTAGCGTCCGCCGCAAGATGGCGACGTGTATACAGCAATGGACGTAGCTTGAACGCGCGTAGTTTCAAATTGCCTTATCATTGTAAATAAAAATTTTTGAGCTTCATTAGTTTTATTTGCCCAACAACACTGCGCGAATGATTACAGGAGCGTGATTTGAATTATTCAATTATAATTTAATTGTTTTTCTTGACCTATCATTTTTTCTAACGTAAATTACGGCACGTTGGTAGAGACGTGGTTCTAATATCAATGACGTCATTTATTGTGAAACGACTTTACGATAAAAAGTTCACGATGTCTCTTGTCAAAAATTTAATAGAGATGGCAACTGTACACTAGGTCGCGCATGCTTTAAGAGCGAGAGGTACTGTTTATAAAGTTTTTGTTTACTGTCTTATAATTTATAGTTTTTCTTAAGAGTTGGGTTTTATTTAAGAGCACTACGAGCTTTCACTAAACTTTTAAACTGACTATTTAGACACTTGTCTTTCTGAACACTCTGACAAACTTCTTGTCAAGACTTTACTATGGAGGTTGTGCAACCCCTGGTCCTAGCAGTCGTCAAATGGCTAACCGGTACCAGGTTGGGTAGGAAAGGAATGGAACCTAAAGCAGTCGTATGACTAACTTTAGGAGCGGATAGAACCCAGAAGGCAGTCGTCAAGTGGCTAACCTTGGGAGCTGGAGGTGGGACCAAAGTCTGCCGAACTGGGGATTCGGTAGCGTATTTATATAAAACAAAGTGATGATCATTGCATTCATAAGGTTCAAAGTCGCTCCCGTTGATTGCTCGCGTTGTTTATAGTTTGCCTTTAATGTTTATATAACAATCTCCAAGTTCAAGTTCAAACTTTCGACAGGGTGATATTTGTTTAGTAGCTTATGCATTTTAGTAGATTACAATATATACTCACAGGACTAAAAGAAGCAACAATCATTTATTTGGCGGGTCTGCCATTTGATCAAGAACAACTCTCTAACTTTAAGTTTTAAGTTGATGCTGAAGGAAACCGCACGTTACATAAGCCGGTGCTTAAAATGGGAAAATTGCATTTCCTTTACAACAACAGCGTTGTTTCTCGTACTATTTTGAACAATATTGGAGAAATCCTGAAAGTCACAAGTTTTTTCGATTTTTCCTCATCCCTTTTTCTATCAAATTATGAAAATTATCTCCGGACATAAACGCCTGTCTCGAAATAGGAAACCAAGTAGGGACCAATTCTTATTGTTGTGAGCCCATGAACAAACAATTTTTTGTCTCTGGCGTAACCTATTAAATATTCTTTGTATGCACTGATAACATCTTTTTTTTTGGGCCCCGATGTTGCGTCCTGCCAAATAACAGCTACAGCCTTCTTTGCTTTAGAAAGAGAACATTGCTTTTTCGACATGCAATGCATGCCATAAGGTAAAAGTTCGTTTTTCGTAGAATGGATTTTCTTCCAGAATATAGCGATGAATCTTCGGAAAGTGATTATGATTATTAGAATGATGAGCTGGAAATGATAGAAAATAGGCAACGACCTAAAAAAAACAAAATTACGTGTAAGAAACCGTGGAGCACTTTAATGCAACGAAGTTTATTGAACATTTTAGAATAAGTAAACAGATTATTAACGATATTAGGGAGAGATTTGAACAGAGTGACTTGTTTAATTATCAATGAGGAGGAAATGACAAAATAAATGCAAGGTATCCAGTTCTTATTGTTTTATGGTTTGTGGGATATGAAGCAGCTTCGTTTAGAGATATCGCAGACCGCTTTGATATTTCTATAATCAGTTTATTCAGGATAACCAGACGACTGATATATTTCTTAAGTAACTTAGCCCCACTCATAATCAAATGGGCAAATTTGGAGAAAAGCAAGATATTGAAAAAATTCTTTCGTGAGAATTTTCCTGGTGTCATAGGAACTATTGATGGCTCACAAATTAGAGTCGATAAACCCGCTCGAGATTCAGATTCTTACTGCAATAGAAAAAAATTATTTTCACTTCAGGTATTTTTTGTTCTCAAAGAATTGTTTCATCTAATATTCGAGTGTACAGGGTTATTGACTATATTTGGACCAATAGATAACTTTTTTATTTTAAGGATTAGAAAAACGTTTAAATTAGAAAAGTTATAGGATTTCGCTCAAAGTGCTAGAATTTGATATCAGAAAAAAAACAAACGAATGTCGTAAAGCCGTCAGAAACGACTAACTTAGGTTTTTCTTAATGGGATGCCCTATATAATATTATATATTCTGATTCTACGTAAAATTTCGAGTATATTTTATTAACATATACCTATATTCAACTGTTTTCGCGCTATCGATGATTGAAAATCGCTTTATTGATATGTTTTCTGCGCCCTTCGTATACGAATTTACTTAAGTCATTACGGGGTTTCTATGGAAACATCGGTAAATGTCAGTCGTCAGTGATAATTAAGCATCCAGAAAAAGTGAAAAAAGTTTATTGTCACTCATTATGGGCTACACTCAACAAGAACAACTTAAGCATTGTTTATTTTAAACTAAAACTAATGAATTAATTATAAAAAAATGTGGCATTAATGTTGAATAAAGACGATAACGCGTTTTTAAGTGGTGGACGGCATCCCTCAACAACTGCTTCTGGTGGATTCGAATAAACTGCATTTCTTCCAAACTTTTCTGCTTTAAATCTGCTAAAGTGTGGAATGTGTATTCATGATGCACTCGCTCTTTAAGCGATTCCCAGAAAGACCTGTCCATCAAGATCAGGGCTATTGGGGCACCATCGAATTGAATCATTCTTTCCAACCCAAGTCTCATATTTTTCATTTTAGAAGTGAGTCACGTTTGCCGTGTTGTGAGCAGGGGCATCATCTTGTTGCCAAATAGATCGGTCGAGGATGTTAAGCGGTAATTCATCTAAAATGTTCTATATTTCTTCAGTGACAAATTGGTAATATCTATCACCAGTTAGACCACCTTCGTAAAAAATAGGCCCTAATATTCTATCACCAACAATGCCACACCAAACACTGAAAACTTTCCATCCTGATGTTTTAACAGCTGTAACAAGGCGAGGGTTTTCTCGACTCCAATAATGGGTATTATGTCTATTATAGACACTATTTGTTGCAAAGCATGCTTCGTCTGTCTATATTATTCTGTCAAAAAAGTGTCGTCCATGCTTAGTTGTTCCAACATAGCATTACAAAATTCAAGTCGTTGGTGTTTATTTTCTTCGGAATGTTGTTGAGCTTTCCAAAACTTATAAGGTTTGTATTTTAACTTCTTGAGTGTGCTTTGGGCTCTGTAAAATGTGGTATTTAATGCTTCACATGCTTTAGGTATAGTGGATTTTCTAAAAATTATTTAATGTTTAAAATCAAATTAGTAAAATCAAGTGTTGTATATACCATTAAAACAAAGAAGAACATCTAGTTGAATACGATCGTCAGGTTGTCGCAATATCCTTTTTTTTTCTTTTAAAATCATGAAAATTAATTTTTTCTGTAGACTCTCGCAAAGGTGTTCAAACTTGGAACATGCAGGCTCTATCGCCCTCCGAGCGACCAAAGCTTTTTTTCAACACTAGCTATCACTTTTGACTCAATACAGGTCGATCACCCCAGTTCAGAAATAATCGTTCTGGGAGACTTCAATGCCCACAGCACCAACTGGCTCAAACATCACAACAAGATCGACAACGAAGGTAGAGAAGCTGAAGCATTTGCCATCAGCTGCGGGCTTACTCAACTTGTAGACGAACCAACTCGAATCTCTGAGAGAGGCGAATTCGCCGCCCTCCTGGATCTTTTTCTAACCACCAATCCTGACCAGTACAAGGTTACAGTTGGTCCGCCATTAGGTACCTCCGACCACAAACTTATTACAACGGTTTGTGAATTGCCACCCATACAGAAGGATCCACCATTGCCTCGCAAAATCTAGCATTACAATTCTGCAAACTGGGACGATCTAAGGCAGTTCTACCTAGATTTTCCTTGGCTCGACGTCTGCTTTGCCACTGACGACCCGTCAGACTGCTGCGAAGAGATCATGCAAGTAATCTCCTCAGGAATGGAAGCATACATCCTAAATTCCATCAAGTTGCCATCAAAAGGAAAACCCTGGTTCGACAAAAGATGCGAAAGAGCTGTAGGAAGGAAACAACAAGCCTATAAGTACTGGCAGCAAAATCAGACGGCTGAAAATCGCAATTATTTTATAGAAGCGAGAAACGATTGCAAGCGTGTGATCGACGAAACTAAGGACAAACACAACCAAAGGATCAGGAATAAACTTTTGCGATGCCCCAGTGGTTCCAGGAATTTCTGGTCGGTAGCAAAGGCAGTAAGTAACAACTTTACAAAAACGTCTTTCCCACCTTTGACGGACGAACGGCATCACGGCGACTACAGCCAAGGAAAAAGCAAACATGCTCGCCAAAATGTTTTCATCGCACTCTACCTTAGACGTGCCTCAAGGCAAGACTCTCCCCACTATACCGAACATCAACACTACCATGGCAGAAGTCAAGTTTTCTCACCGTGATATTCGCAAAATCCTTAATGAACTAGATACGCAAAAGGCATCAGGACCGGACGGAATACCTGCCATGCATCGTGCTAGAGAACTGCGCCAACGAACTAACACCCGTTTTTTCCAGGCTCTTTTCTCTTTCTTACAGAAAAGGGATTTACCCATCCTCTTGGAAAGTCGCTCGAGTACAACCTGTTCCAAAAAAGGCAAGAAAACCACGCCCTCAAACTATCGCCCAATTGCCTTGCTTCCAATAATCTTCAAAGTCATGGAACGTGTAGTCAACCAGCAACTACTCAAGTACCTCGAGAGCAACAGAATAATCAGCGATAATCAATACGGCTTTCGCAAAGAGAGATCGACAGGAGATATATTGGCCTATGTCACTCATATATGGAGTAGGGCAATTGAAAACTACGGAGAGTCTCGAGCGATTGCGTTGGATATTTCAAAGGCATTCGACAGAGTTTGGCATATATGGACTGCTCAACAAACTGCCGTCCTTGGGACTGCCCGCCTCTCTCTGCAGCTGGCTGGCCAGTTTCCTTAAGAACCGATCCCTACACGTTGCAGTCGATGGACACATCTCGGACACATTCACCATCAACGCGGGCGTGCCTCAGGGCGCAATACTTTCACCAACTCTGTTCCGCATCTATATTAATGACCTGCTGATCGAAACGAATAATCCTGTTTACAGTTTTGCAGATGACAGTACCCTTGTCTCCCACTTTAGATCAGAAAAACCCTTACCAGCGACTGAGCCTCATCACCGCAGACAGGAGCAGATTACAGCAATTAATCAAGACCTGGAGAAAGTTCAAACTTGGGGCGACCGAAATTTGGTTCAGTTCAATGCAGCAAAGACTCAAGTCAAGCACCAACGTTTACTAAGAGGGCCAATACAGCGGGCCCTAACATCATTATGGCAGGATCGACCATTCCTTCATCCTCGTCAATCCGGCTGCTGGGTGTCTCGGCCAACAGCAATATGTCATGGCATGACCATGTTGCTAACATCACAAAATCACAGAAGCTTGGTGCGCTATTTCGCAACAAAAAACTCTATACACCGCAGCAGTTGCTCTTGCTGTACAAAGCGCAAATAAGACCGTGCTTAGAATATTGCTCACATATCTGGGGTGTCGCACCAAAGCATACCCTAAAGCTGCTGGATTCCATTCAGAAGAGGGCTGTGCGTCTCGTCGGCGATCCGGAGTTGACCCGGAATCTGGATAGTCTGGAACATCGCAGACATGTGGCCGAGATGTCTCTGTTTTACAGATACTTTCACGGCAGATGTTCCCAGGGTTTGGCCCGCATAATCCCGCCCCTGGCAACTCCTGTCAGACAGTCCCGACAGACGGCAGGAGCGCACCAGTTCGTCGTACAACT
>MU195408.1:3571-15786 GCA_016904865.1 Pissodes strobi
TAAATCCGGGGACTGGGCGGGCCATGGCAATACCTCAATAGCATTACTTTCTAAAAATGTTTTTACCGTTCTTGCGATGTGCGGCTTCGCATTATCGTGCTCAAAGTTGTCCCCAAGGGTAGCTGCATATGGAATGACAACTCGTTGGAGTTTTTCTTCTACATAGCGATTGGCGTTAGAAAAATAGTCTAGCCGAATTAGGTCGGTTCTTCCTCCTATACTGATCCCACCCCAAACCATAACAGTTCCGCCTCTGTATGAATGAACCTCCTGTACATTATTTATCGTGTTTCTTTACATGGAGTTATCCATATTCGCCGCTGTATGTATCGGAAGCTTGATGGGTACTACGACAAGCAGCCTTAGATCATTGACACAACCTATTGAGTATCTTTTAATGGCATAACGGTGTTTTTTAGTCTTGTATAAGTTAGTATTGTTTTTGATTAAAAGTTAAGAAAACGTTCTCTCTTATTTTTCATTTGCATCTTTTACTTTACCCTGTACATAATATAGACATTTAAACGTTTCTTAAAGATTTGCCTAAACAAATAGAGAAGTAAACATACGGTCGCCTAAATCATAAAAATAGGATGAAATATCGGAAACAACAAATCTTTGATTCACCCTGTATAATTTGTTTTGTTTTTGAATACACTTATTGGCTGTATTTGATTTTATCACAATTGAACGACCACTGATGCTGATGAGTTACGTGTAACATTAAAAATATACAATTTTACAAAATTGTTTCTGTCTCTTTAATAAAAAGAGATAACAACGTTCCCCATTAAGGTTTTTTGAGCAGAAGACTTGTTTTAGCTAAAAATGAAATTGAAAATTAAGTTTCGCAATTCTACGTAAAACGCGCCCATTCTACTTTTTTTAAAATTTTCCAACGTTCTTTGAAGGACCCCGTATAATATCACCTAATAACTTAAAGTTACTTTGAACAGCCATTTTTCAAAGACAATACAGCAACCTTTTGGAAGCTTCATGGCTCGTGAAGATCCGTTCGTTTTTAAGAAAGTTCTTCAAGTTTCAAAGTGACCTCAAATTTTCAATATATTGTCGCGAGTAATCGTGATGACAGTTCTTTTAACTTTTTCTTAATGCCTCCACCGGTCTGTCATCATACGTTTGAATCGCGATGCCACGCCCTATTCAGCGTGCAGGGGTGTAACTCTGATGGTAATACTGGATTCTTTACGTAAGGTGAGAAGCGAAGATAAAGAAAGCACTTAAAAACAATAAAGTATATTAGGTAAACTTAATGAGAAAAGATTAACAATGTATATTGGTCAAAGACCCAACGATCGAGTTTTT
The DNA here is from genome assembly GCA_016904865.1 of Pissodes strobi. Lineage (NCBI taxonomy): Eukaryota > Metazoa > Arthropoda > Insecta > Coleoptera > Curculionidae > Pissodes > Pissodes strobi. The sequence goes on from MU195408.1 coordinate 4,898, forward strand.
AACAACGTTTACTGGTCAGAAACTTAATGAGACTAGCCTATACCCAATTATTAAGGTGCGCATGCTTTCTCGACTTGAGGTATGTTTGATGAATTGTTTATAGGTCTTTTTGGTCACTGCTTTGTAAATATAGTTTATCTTATGTTGCGTTGCGTTTTATTTAATGTTAAGGTATTTAAGAGCACTTGGACACTACACTTTGAACTACTTGACAGACTACTTAGAAACTTCACTCGAAGGACTTTGACAGACTCGACTTTTCTACGGTGGTTAATGAAACCCCTAGTCTTAGCAGTCGATGTGGCTAACCAAGAACTAAGTTTGGGGTAGGAAAAGGATTAGAACTTTAGCAATCATGTGACTAACCAAAGAGCGGATTGAACCAAAAGCAGTCATGTGACTAACTCTGGAGCTGGCTTGGGTGAGACCAAAAGTCTGACGAACTGAAGGTTTGCCAGTGTATTTATATTAGAGAAATTGCTGATCATTGCATGCTTAAGGTTCATAATCGCTCCCGTTGACTGCTCGCGTTGTTTATAGTTTGCTTTTAATGTTTATTAAATAATTTCAAGTTCAAACTTGGGACAGGGTGATAATTAGTTAGTAGCTTTATGAATTATTATATTTGACACGTTCCCTCGCCCTCTAAAACGTTGTCCCCAACGTTTGCACGACCTCTATCGTTTAAAAAAGAAAGACCTCAATTCGAAAAAACTTGCCGCATAATACTATGTGATATTACAATTTATAGAACCTAAAAAAATATCCATCAGGGGTCTTGTTACTTTCTGGATCCAGGCTGATCCTTAGTAACTCCCTCTAGCCTCCACTGCAGTCTATATGTCTTAGTATTAACATACCACTAAACTGTTTGAGGGTATCGCAAGTGAGAGCCTGCTGGAGAGACTAGTCTGGACATCCACTGGTTTTTGATACATGCAAAAAAAAAACATATTTTTATAAATTGTCTTTGAAATTTTATACTTAACTCTAATTCTAGATTAATAGAGAACAAGTAGAGTGTATAATTCCCCACTTAGTATTTTGCATATTTGAAATATCTATACTTTACCGTTGACTGTCAAATAGGCGCCTATTCGACAATCAACGCTTGTTTGCATAATTGCTATAGTTACAGCTAACAGGGAATGCGTCCATCCCCCGCTAGTTGAACTTTGCTTTCTAATTATAAACAATTTTAATTCTAGAGTTACTAGGGAGATAGTTTATAGCACTTCTTTCTATAATTATTTACATTACTTAATTCAAATAAGTCGATCCTGTTTTGAATACTACCCAACTCTATTTACCATATCTATTACATGGAAAATTATCGGGCTTATTTATGTATACAGATGGGCTTGTTTTCCCATATTAAATTTAACTATATTACCCATATTGTAGATAATTCCATAATTGTAAAGAAAAAATTTGATTAATTATGTCTTATTAAATTATTTTGTACATCTAACATTATATTACTTAAGTACGGTCCTTTTTATGCGACTAATATTTATAGCTGTATTTTATGTCTCTTATTATACAATTCTAGCCACAGTTAGACTTGTTTACTTATGTAAAAATTCTGACTTTTTATAGTCTCTTAATCGACTCATTTATGTTTGCTGACCATATTTATATTTAAAAATGCTTATCTACACACAATTTACCGATTTTAGTTCCATGAAATATCGTACAGTCAATTAGTCTAATATGTAACATTAATAAATAAAAGGTATCTTATACTTTACGCTACAATATTTTCTTTTTTCTGGCTTGTCCCTCACTTCTTGGTGGCTAGATGGCGCCCTTTGAAAACTGCTGAGAAAGTATCCATCTTTGCTTCGTGTCCCTTGTTGAGTATCGATATGTCTGCCCCATCTCTACATGCACGAGTATTCGCCCAGAAGTTCTGGTGCTTTCTTCGTTTTTTTTTTCTCTTCGACTGGTACCCCTGTCAATTCGTCGACCTCGAATTGTTTGACCTCTGGGAAAAATGCTGTTGTGTCAATTCGTCATTTATTTCTACGGTAGCGTTTTGCGTTGTGTAGGTCCTAGATCAAATAAATTAGCATTAAAATTTGTTACATTGATATAATGACGAAGATTTGTGTTAGATTTTGCAATGTGACCAGGGATTTGCCTATGAAGTTTGAATCTTGGCAGGTGCTTTGAAGCGAAAAGGTAAGTGTTGTATTACCTATAATCATTATTTTTGGCCTCTTTGGAAATAGGAATAAATGCTAGAGCATATAAAATCTCTGAGCCAAGGGTGTTTGATGCATGAGTTTGAATTTCTTGGAAACATTTCGCGTGACTGAGTTTGAGGTTAGAAAGGTGTGGTCAGAGTAAATTACCTTTTTGGCCATGTATTCCATGTGGGGCTTGAATATTGACAAGAAAAATTTATCAATGTTATATATTCCAGCTGTTTATTAGATATCTACTTCGGTATTTACTGCTACTGATTTTTCTTTCATATACTTCAGTCTTTTATTATTATCTCCATCTTCTAGGCATTTGACTTTGAAGGACGTGGAAGCATCTGCGTTGTTTTGCCCTGGGAAGTTGTACGTGGATGGTATGGATCCTTCGGACGCTATCGTGTGGTGATATTTCTACCTCTGGATTTACACTAGTTTGTAGCTAATGTAACAGAATCTTATGGATAAGTTTGGTAAGTTCTACTATTATACTATCTTATACATTAGTTTTGCCTTTTTTATCTATCCCTTCTTTCCGTAAATATATATATTTATACATTGTTTATTGTTATATACTGCGGACTGTTATATAATGAAAATGACAGATAGGCGAAGAAACTCTTTATTGAACTAGAGTAAGGAGTGGTGCAGCTTAGCGGCGTTTATTCAATTTTCATTCTATATTTTACTGAAATTGGTAGTTGGATCTTGGAAAGCAAAGTTTTATAAAAATGTCATTTATTCCCTTCCAAATTGTAGGCGATATGTGTTAGTGCTCGTTTGAAATGCAAGTAATTATGAGATGATTAATTATTTCTCTTTTAGGTTATTGAATCATGAAAATGGAGATACTAAGAATTCCTGGAGCAGAATGGCTTAGTTATGGACTACTGATGTGTCCTTTATTCTGTACCGGTTCCATGTAATGACTTTTGTAGCTTATGCTGGATCCTTGAATATGCCTTTCGGTAAGTAGTATATTTTATTGAGCTTTATTCATGTACTACCTACTTGTCTTTTGATTATTTTCAGTTGCACTATGTTATTGGTCCTGCTGCTGCTGTCTTTATGATTTATATCACACTGCATATACCTCACAAAGTTTTGCTCTTTTCTCAGATTTTTTTTTTATCATATTTTTCTTAAGCATTTTCCTGTTTTTTAAGGTCTGGATTCTTGAAGAACTTGGATACTTTTGTCGTAACCTCCAACTGGATAGACCTTTTATTGGTTCTTGAACACTCGAATGACCTCTGACCTCCGTGGGCATCCGTACCTTCTGAGATGATTGAACCAAATTCGCAAGGATCTGGTAAATTGGTAAATTGATATTTAATTCTTTCTGATATATACATTGTTTCTCTATACGCCTATATCTATTTTAATTTATTTATACTATATTCCCATATCTTAGGTTTACTTATTCTTTACTTAATCTGTACTTTATTCTATCTCTTCCGTATTTACTACTTTCTTATATATTTATGTTTTATTTTTAAACTCGTATTATATACATATCTTTATATATTTCCTCAATTGTTTCAACTTCTATATGCTTCTCGAAAACTTTCCTTTAATTATTTCACCTTAGGTATGCAACTTTTCATACTTTATGTGAACACTTTATTCTATGTATTTTCATGCTTACGCTTACATGACTAGTTATTTCATTATTTCCTTATCTATCACGAGGCAGTGATAAGTTAATCTATCTATGTCTCTATGCTTCTCTATCTATGCTTCATATGTGACTAGCTTTATGTACAAAATATAGGACATTATATTATTATTTATATAACCATGTATGCTCTTTTTTTAAACACATTGTATAAACATGTTTTGCTTAAACATTTCTCCATTATTTCACCTTATGTATGCTTTACATACACAACTTTTGCTTATATATTGCCTCACTATGTATGCTTCTTCTTAAAACATCTTCTATATTTTTTCTCACTTTACATAAACAACTTTTCAACTTGTGTACGCCTCTTCTATATTCTTCATGCTTTACATAAACATTTCTTTCTTATGTAACCATTTTATCTGAGCTTCTGCGGTACCAAAATTTTTGCTCCTTGTCAGTATAGCTATTTCAGTCCGTATGCTCCAATTTCCAATGCCTAAATTAAGATAAACTTTCGTTGTAGTCTTATTTAGGCCGGAGAACACTTTACTTTGTACTTCATCCCTGTATACATAGTTTTTCTCTCCTGTATATATTCTTAATACACAGTTTCAATGGCATCTCAGTTTTTTCTGTCAACTGGTTCATTTATTTCTGTTTTACTACTTATATCTTCTCATCCGCCTTAACTTTTTATTTTGCTTACTAGTTTACTAGCTATAATATTACTTATTCTAGTTTCCTTTATGTATTATATTCTATATATTATATTCTATATATTGTCCATTTTTTATATATACAGTTTCTTTACCTCCTAAATTTCTTATATATAATTTTCTATGCTTACTTGGGTTTTATATTACATTTGGGGTTCTTCCCCCCCCCTAATAGAGCTAGTAACCTGTTTTCGAAATCGTTGGTTACCCTGTCCGTTTCCTGTATATATAATTGTGTAGATGTTATGTTGCCTGTATCCTCTTCAACTTCACTGGTGCCTCCTTCCTCGACATCGTCGTTACAGATAGGAGTTGCCTCAGTCCATGGATCGTGATATGGTAACATTCTACTGACGTGAACAGTGTCTGTCATCTTTTTCCTTCCACCAATTTTTTCTACTTCATAGTTTACTTCTCCCATTTTTCGTACTATTTTGTACGGCCCAAACCACCTTAATAATAATTTCTCACTACGTCCTACTTTTCTTATAGGGATAAATATTTTTACTTTGTCTCCTTCTTGAAATTTCAATTCTCTATGTCTGTCGTCGAATCTTACTTTGTCTTTCCCTTGACTTTTCTTTATATTTTCTATTGCTATTGCCCGTATTGCCAATGCCTTTTCTCTGATCTGTAATGAGTCTGTTTGTATTTCATTATCTGTTACCGCTGCCTCTACCGGTAAGGTGGGTTCCCTGGCGAATGTAAGCATAAATGGACTGAACTTTGTTGTGTCTTGTATTGCTGTATTGTAGGCAAACGTTATGAATGGTATATATGAGCACCAGTCTGTTTGTTGCGTATTACAATACATAGCCAGCATATCTGCAATAGTTTTGTTTAATCTTTCTGTTAATCCGTTACATTGGGGATGGTATGCTGTGGTGAATTGACTTCTTACCCCCATAATGTTTCCTATCTCACGTACCAATTCTGATTGAAACGTTTTTCCCCTATCGCTTAATAACGTTCTTGGTATACCATGTATTAGAAACACTTTTTCTAACAAAAACTTAGCTACTGGGCCGGCTTTTCCATTAGGTAGTGCGGCTGTGATGGTGTATCTTGAAGCATAATCGGTTGCTACGACTATCATAGTCTTCCCCTGGTTGCTTCTTCGAAATGGACCTAGTAAGTCAATTCCTAGTTTATCAAATATTAGGCCTACTTGGATAGGTTGCAACAAGCCTGGCTTTTTTTTATATTGCTGCCCTTTCCTTGCCTGGCAGTCTGGACATCCTTTTATGTACTTCTCAATGTCTTTAAGCATTCCGGTCCAGAAAAATCTGTTTTTTATTTTGTCTAGTGTTTTTGTAAGTCCTAAATGACCGCAAGTGGGCGAGGCGTGTAGCTCCCACATTATTTCTTCCCTCATGCCTTTGGGTACTACCAGGAGGTTTTGTAGGCCTTTTGGACTAGAGTTTACTTTGTATAGAGTGTTATTTGTTATTCTAAAGTTTTTTGATCTGCGTCTGAATGCTATATTTATATCAGGGTCGTCTGGGCTTAGTATGGCTTGTTTCAGTTGTCTTATTTCTGGATCTTTTTCCTGTAAATCGTTTATTTCTTCCGTTTTAAGGGCGAATGTTGGTAGTTCGTCCAGATCCCTTTCGTTTTGTTGTTCTGCCGGGAATACTGGATTTCGAGACATACAATCGGCATCTTTGTGTGCTTTGCCGTTCTTGTATTCTACCGTGTAGTCGTATTCTGCCAGTTTTAGTGCCCACCTGGCTAATCGTCGATTGCTCTCCTTTATTGTGTGCATCCAACATAGTGCATGGTGGTCAGAGACAATTTTTATTGGTTGTCCATATATCAGATGCCTTAAGTATCCTATTGACCAAACCACACCTAATAACTCTAGCTCACTTATAGAATAATTTTTCTCGCAATTTGATAAACTTCGGCTTATGTAAGCCACTGGATGTGCCGTTTTGGTTTCGTCTTCTTGCAGTAGAATAGCCCCAATTCCGTTTGTTGATGCGTCAGTTCGTAGGATCGTTCCTTTTTCTGGATTAAAGTGATGTAGTACTGGAGCCGATATAAGTTTATCTTTTAAGTTTTGGAATGCTTCCTCTTGCTGTGTTCCCCATATGAATTTTGTTGCCTTTCTTGTTAACTCGTGTAGAGGGCGTGCGATTGTAGAAAAATTTTGTATAAATTTTCTGTAGAAATTACATAATCCTAAGAAGCTTTGCACGTCCTTAACTTTTTTGGGTTTTGGGAAGTTTTTAACACAGATTATTTTGTCATCATCTGGGAGAATGCCCTCCTCGCTAACTTTAAATCCCAGAATTCGTATTTGTTTTTTGAGGTACTCACACTTTTTTGGTTTCAATGTTAGGTTGGCTTGTCGCAGCCGTTCAAACACTTTTCTGAGTTTTTCTATATGTTCTTCTACTGTGCGTGAAAAAATAATAACGTCATCTAGATAAATTAACACTTCCTTCCATTTCATGTCCCAAAATACCTTATCTGCCAGTTCTTGGAACGTGGCCGGAGCGTTGCATAAACCAAAACTTAGTACATTGAATTCATATGAGCCGTGCCCTTGTGCCACAAATGCCGTGTATTGTTTAGATTCCTCTTCTATTGGGACTTGCCAATATCCTGAGAACATATCCAGGGTGCTGAAGTATTTCGCATCTCCTAAATATGTTAGAATATCATCTATTTGCGGTAGAGGCCAGTTTGATTTCTTTGTACATTGATTAATTTTCCTATAATCGCAACAGAACCTTGTTTTTCCATCCTTTTTCTTGACTAATACTACAGGGCTTGCCCAGGGGGAATGGCATGGTCGTATGACGTCGCTTTCTAGCATTTCGTTTATCTGTTCATCAATGATTTTTCTTTCTTTTTGCGACACTCGGTATGGTCGGCTTTTTATTGGCTTCGCGTCTCCAATGTCTATGATGTGTTTTGTTATGTTAGTTCTACCCATGTATTTTGCTGTTTTTGCGAATACGTCGTTATATTCTGACAATAGGTCTTCTAAGGCCTTTTTTGTCTGTCTATGTGAAATGTTTTGTAAGTTATGATCTTTTAAGGTTACCATTTCATCATTTTGCGGGATTTCCTTAAGGTTTAAACTTAACGTAGGCTCAATGTACGGTTCTGTTTCTTCCAAGTAGGCGATTGTTGATTCTCTATAAAGTTTGATTGGTTCTCTTGCGCTTCCACGTACCTTTAGAAATAGTTTTTCAAAATTAGTGTATATTTGTGATTGTATTGTCAGTTTTTTAGAGGCTAGCCAGTCTGAGTTGTATCTGCAACTCCAGACTGTTACATCTTCTTCTTCTATTTTCCCCATTAATTTTATTTCTAAAGTTTTTTCCGTATCTTTCTCTATAACGTAATCTCTTGCTAACCCTAATTTGTAACTTCTGGCTTCCTTTTCTATATCTATATTTAAAATGGGCTTAGGGTCCTCTGCGACATACTCGTTTTTCAATCCTGGATTGCATATTATAACTTTTATCTGGCCTTTTTTAAAAATATCATAGATCATTTTCTTTAACATCTCCCACTCTATGGAGTTCATTCTCCATCCCCTCCGTGTGATTGCTAGAGTATTTATACGTTTCTGATTTAGTTGGTTATATAGTGAGCAAATACTGTCATATACTTTCTCAAGTTCTGGTTTTTCTTTATATCGTTTATTTAGTTGGTTATATAGTGAGCAAATACTGTCATATACTTTCTCAAGTTCTGGTTTTTCTTTATATACATTTTTTATGTGTAGAAAGAATGCCGTTTTATCCTCATTTTTTATCATTGTTGTTCTGCCTACTTTGGCTTTCGGCCTATTTTTTATCCTTGGGAATATTTTATTAATTTGTTTGCGTACTTTTCTGTGTGTTGTAAAGGTTGCTGTTACGCCAAATGCTAGGGCTATATTTTTAGGCAGATTATATATATCCTGTTCCTTTTCTCTTATTATTTGTTCTATTTTCTTGTGTGTTATCAATTCATTTGCAATCATGAATGCTTGGAATTTCTTTTTGTCCTTATTATATCTGTCTGTAATATTATTTGCATGTTGTTGTGATTTTTTAACCCTGTTTGTTTGTGCCACTATGCCAGATATTGGGGAGTTTCTCTTTGTTTCTTGATTGAGGGGAATTTGGATTTGTTTATTTAAAATTAGGACTTTTTTGTGTATATCTATTACTGCTCGGTGTTTTATTAAGAAATCCATTCCTAATATGACCGGATATGGAGCTATTGATATTATTTTTGCCTTTATATTATCTCTAAATATCTGGCTACCTTCTATTCGTATTGGTGTGTTTATTTCCCCTTGTACTGGGATTTTATGCCCTCCTGCTGTTATTAACATAGCATTGCTATGTTTATGAGGCATATTTGGTGCCCATTTTTTCTGGATTATGTTATGTTGTGAACCTGTGTCCACGATTGCTTGTAATGATCTATTATTTATGCAGATCGTTATGCTCAATATGCCAGCAGGCATGTCTCCCCTTGTCAAGGTGGCCGGGGTTTCTCCTACTTTTGCCACCTGGACCCGTTTGGGTATCTTTGCTGGGTTTTACATGTTGCCGCAAAATGTCCCGCTTTTCCGCAAGCGTAGCAAACCGGGTTGTTGTTTGCATTTCTGTTCCCATTTTGATGGTATGTTTGTTGTGTTAGTTTACGTTGGTTGTGCTGATTTCCTTGATATTGTTCTTGTGGTCTTATATTAGTTTGATAGCGATTGAATGATGGTCTAAATGTGTTTTGCTGTTGATAAGACGGTTGTCTGTATGTGTTTTGTACAAATGGCGGCCTTGGTGTAGTTCGCCGCTGGAAAAATGTTGGTCTATATGTATTTTGTTGCTGCACAAATGGCGGTGCATATGTTTTGGACCGTATCTCATTATACTGGGTTTTTCTGGGAGCTTTGTCTATTGTCCTGGCAATTTCTTTCAGTTCTTCTAATGTTCCCGGAGGGTGGTTTGGAATACTTGTTAGCCAGTAATAGTGGTATTTATTTTCTTCTGTTAGGCCTTCATTAAATATGTTTGTAAATTCCTCCAAATCCATGTTTATCTTGTAGTCGTGGTATAGCACCCGTAGCTCGTACATGTAGTTTACTACCGTTTCATTTTCTTTTTGTTTTCTCTGCTCTACTCGTTTCTTCAATGTTATTTCATAGCTTTTGTCCTCGAATTCTTTTTTAAAATCGTTGCATAACCCGTTCCAATCCTTATTGGGATTGTTTGTTGTATACTCGTAGAACCATAAGTTTGCCGCGCCATCGAGGAATGTCCCAAAATATGCTATTTTTAATGCTTCGTCCCAACCGTTTGCTATCGCGGTTCTCTCGTAGCCTCTTAGAAACTCGCTAGCTTTATTTTGGCACGGATTAAATGTTGGGGGATTAATGAACTGCGGAATTGTCGCTTTCTTTGCGTTTGCCATTGCGTCAAAGATTGTTGTATTCGCCATTTTGGCACTAATTTGTCTCACTGTTGGTTCTGGTGGGTTTTCGTCTTCAAATGTTTCCTCACTGTCCTCCACTTCCTCCTGGCTGGGTGTGTCTTCTTCTGTGGGGTTAATCTTTGTACTGTTTGTTGCTCCTGCAGCAAATGGTAGGAAGTTAATCAGGGTGTTATCTACCTGGATTTCTCCTAGTTCTTCTAGGTTGAACGACGCTGTTGGGGATCTTTGCAAACTTCTTCTTGTAGGCTGAAATATTGATTTTTCTCCTATTGGTGTATCACTGGGTAGCCTGTTTCGCAGTGGGTATGTTTTTTTATCCATTTATTGTATTGTCTTACTGACCCATGTTATTTACTTATCCAACTGTATACCATATACTTATATATCTTTATCTTTTTCAGGTATGTAGTTTAGTACCTTCGCCAAACTAGCAGGTTTTTTGAACAGCAGTTTACCTGTGGACCCGCTCAGTTCAAGGTCCCAACTCTATTCCTGATGTATTGTCGACCCCTTAGAGCCACTCTGCAACCAGGTGCTGACTAGCAGTCTTCAATGGCGTGACGCCCGCGTTATTTAAATTTGTATTATGTTAATAAAAATTTTGCTTTCTTGTTTGTTTTATTGGGTATATGTAATAGACTCTTTGACCAAATCTTATTTTAAACTACCTCTGCGCGATGCTTATAGGCGCGTGATTTAAATTTTAAATTATAATTTTACTTGTTTTTGACTTATCTCATTATTTAAGTGCTTTAAATATAAAAAATATCTCCGCCAATTTGTCAGGAAAACAATAAATTCAATTCAATAAAAACACCGTGTTTGACGTAAACCGGCTTGCTCCACCACGTGTCGCGAGTAATCGTGATGACAGTTCTTTTAACTTTTTCTTAATGC
>MU195409.1:437-15786 GCA_016904865.1 Pissodes strobi
CTAAACATCCTGAAGGGTACTCTAAATGTAATATGCTATAAATAAGCCGATCTTTAAATAATATCCTACAGTCATGACTTATACATTCACCTTATCAGATCATTCCAGCGTCTTGAGTGCGATTTTTTTCCCAGCCATAGAATTAGATAAGAATTCACAATATGGGTTGGGGCTGCTTGGATTTTACTCATACAATTCAATTTTTAATGTGGATGATAGTAATAACCAAATAGGGTTTAAAGCACCTGCTGATCCGGAGATAGCTTATATCGAGATCCCCCATGGTGCATATGAAATTGAAGAAATCCACAAGGTGATATTAAATGGTATACGAGAACATAATACTACTATTCGAAGATATGATGAGATTGGTAACTATGGACCTGAGTCAGAAAATCAAATTTTTTCCTTAGAAGCAAATAATAATACACTTAAATGTGAACTAAAGTCGATATATGAAATAGTTTTTCCTCAAAAATCCTCTATAGGTACTTTATTAGGGTTTGATAATGTGTTGTTAGAGGCCAATACTTTACATGTCTCAATGAATCCTGTGAATATTATGAAAGTTAGAATGGTTAAGGTCGATTGCAACATAACTTCTGGTGCATATCTTAATTCCGAGGAATCTCATATCATTTTTGAGTTTGATATTGATGTCGCACCCGGCTATAAGCTTACTAAGGAACCTCAAAACATTATATATTTACCAATCAAGCCGCAGGGACGTCAGTTCATCGACAACATTACGTTGAGAATTTTGGATGATAACAACGACTTGGTTAATTTTCAAGGCGAAAAAGTTATAGTAAAATTGGAATTAAAAAAGCTTTAATCAGAACCATAATATGGGCTTTCGTTTTGATAAACATCGAGTTACCGTCATTCACACAGGAGGGTCTATGAATCACCACCATATAAAGTTGGATGTTGATAGGAAAAAACTTAGTTCGAGAGTGAACATTCAAGGGAGAGCATCTTATAAGCTGAAAAAATCAGATAGAGCTTTTCTCCAATCAATAGGCCTTAAACCTCGTTACTAGAAGTTATTAAAATTATGAGTGAAAAACTCGAAGTGTTTGAAGCTCCCATCTACGACACTACTTTAGCAAGCAGACATGTACACACTTACAAACCATATGGATCACCGACATATAAAAATTCGCATGAAGTACGAATTTCAGTAAACTTTCAGGATCTAATACTTGATATTGCAGATAGCTACCTCTACATCGAGGAAAAGTTTACCCCTTCTGATGCGACTAAAAAATGTTATCTCTCCAACAATGCATTGGCCTTCCTATTTGATGAGATCCGATTTGAGATGGGTTCTGAACAAGTGGTTGTACTCCGTAAGCCGGGGGTTACAACCACTTTGAAAACATTGGTTTCATATGGTGAGACGCAATCTCGATGTATGACAAGTTTGGGTTGGGGTCTTAGTGATGAACGTCAAGATATACTGAATGTAGATACCCATACATTTTGCGGAAGATTGCCTTTAAGACATCTTCTAGGATTTGCAGAAGACTACTCTCGAGGTATTCTAAATGTAAAACAGGAACTTATACTAATAATCGCTCGTAAATTCAACAACTGTTACATTGGCGAAGTAGATGCTGTGCTTGATATTCAAAAAATCGAGTGGAAAATTCGACACATTATACCTGATGATCGTGAAAAATTAAAACTATATTCAAGAATCAGCAAAGGTGGTGATAATGCTAGAGTAAAAATAGCATTTAGAAAGTGGGATCTTTATGAATTACCATCACTACGTGAAACAACATCCGATATTTGGGCTTTAAAAACAGCTACGTATTTAGAGAAGCCTCGATATATCATAATAGCTTTTCAGAAGTTGGAAAATTCTGATAACAGGGAAAAAGATGCATCAGAATTTACAGATGCTGGGATAAGAGATATACGCCTCTCCCTAAACTCATATGTTTACCCATATGAGCGTTGGGATTTAGATTTTAGTAAGAATTTATACAGTCCAGCCTATTACAGCTACGAAAGTTTTCAGAGTAGCTATTATGGACGGGAAATGATTGAACCAATGATGGATATAAAGGAATTTGCTATGAATCCAGTTTTTGTTATAGATTGCAGCAGTCAGCCAGAAGGGATTAAAAATTCTACTGTTGATATAAAGTTGGAATTTGAAGGACGTGTAAAATTTAGCAAACATATTAAAGTGTATGCTCTTATATTACATGATGCATTTCTTTCATATAATGCCTTAGATGGTACTATTCGGGTGGGTGGGTTTTAATTTGTAGAACTTAATAATAATAAATCCTTGAAATATTTTAGAATAATTTATTTTTAATCATGTCTCTGTACTGTAACGACTGCCTTGAAAATATTGCTTCACATTCGCATAAATTAAGTCATAGGCATAAGGATAAATGTTGTACTGAAATATATTATAACGTACAAATTGTAAAAACGGCTTTTAAAAATCGCCTTATTACATATCGTATTTTATCAGATATGCATACAACTGATGTTAAATTATATTTAGAAGAGCTTAAACATAAGATTATCAATTTAATAGGAAATAGTCTTTCGATTCATTTAAATGTTAAAGTTAATATGGAATTATTTGGTTCTTATATATTGCAGACTTCTCAAAAACATGAGATTAAGTCATTTAATTCTCGCTATATGGTTACTTGTTTAAGTACGAACCTCGATATGATGTTTGACGAGTTTCAACAAGTTTTGTATAAGAAATCTTGTGAGTTTAAAGAGAAAGATAGTGGATGGTCATTACTTAAGCTTTTATTTATAGAACTTAATATAAACAAATGTTTGCAATTGAAGTAGATACGAAGATATGACTGCTTTAGAATTAAGTGCGTGTTATTGATTTATATTATCTAATATTGTTATCATTATTAATAAATGTTTGAAATATTATATTTTGTTTTTTTTTTTATTTCCCAAGAAACAAATAATAAGCTGCTAACAACATGAAAAAACATAATATTCCTTAAAATATTTATTGCATTATAGGTACATAATATTTTACATATAAATAATATACAATATTTTTATTCTATTCAGATAATTGTTCAAATTCAATCTGGTGCATCTTCCGACCTTCCGATATCTTCCTCACCCCGTTGTATGTCAGCATTAATTTTCTTTCTTGGTTTATTTCTTGCAGTAGTTCGTCTGATAGATTTCCGAAACGTTCGGGTAGCCATATCGATGTCTTCATACCTCCAAAAATTGCTAATATTCTTCTTCCATATGTGGTGTTATTCGCCTTGAGTTGTGTTACTTCATATTTTGAATTTATGTTCAAGTCACGAAGATGAATCACATCGTATTCGGCTCTGCCAATGCCATTCAGCAAACTCACAATATCACTCATTTTATATAAAATATACGGGATATCTTGAAACACTAAATGTTTTTGGGGTTGATCTTATGTAGACTATTTTAGCTTGAAGAATGAATTTAAATATGTAATGATGCTTCCATATATATCTACAACTCCTACTATACCACTTTTGCTAACTTTCCATTTGTAAGTACAGCAAGGGCTTTCATATAATTTTAATAGTGATGTAAGACGACATTCCTAAGATGACCAGTCATAGCATCAACCTTGAAATACTGTATACTATTTTTGTGGGGAATATTTAACAGCTGAGTAATCATAAACGTTTTTTAGTATCGTATAATACCTCGACTAATAACGTTATTTTTTTCATTGTAAAAAAAAATGTAAGTTGTACTGTATTATTTAAACCTCCGTATTGCAAGCATCTATTGAGTGAAGAAGATCTGAAAGTAGTTACATATTTAGAAAATAATCACCATGGGCTACTTTGGGAGTCTGGATTCATCGACTTGAATGATTTACAAAAAGTTCTGATGGATATATTAAAAATATATGGCAACCCAAAAATATTGATTAAAGGCGATTTAAAGATGAATGTTATAAAGAAATGTATTGATGCGAGACAAATATTTAACTTTCCTATGAAGAATGAACCTAAGTTGAGTAAATTTAAAAAAACACCAGAATGCTATTTTCACAGAGGACGGAATATTTGGCATTGCGCTTTAAACAATGCTAAACTATTATATAATTTTAGATTCTGTCTTTTAAATGATATGTGATTGATAATAATAATAAACAGACGATAGAAAAAAATTGGTTTTTTATTTCCGTTTTCTTAGGTAAGGAACGAACGCGTTGCAGAAATCCGTGACAAGCCTTTACCGGAATAATAGAAATCGTATTAGTTTGAAAATAATCTGCATTTAAATACCTTAATGGGTAGTGAATTACCCATTAGGGCACTGGGTTTTTAATCATCAGCTTGTCTAGTCGACATAGGCGTAGGTAGTCAGCGAAAAATTGAGTAAAATCGAATATTTGCTATTAATCCCATTTACTTTTGGTAACGTAATAAAAAATGGATAATGACAGATGACGTAGTACCAAATGACAGATGACAGAAAAATTAATCTATGAAATAGAGCTGCTTACGTGGATGATAATGGCAAGTATGACAGATGACGTAATAAATAAAAATGACGTATGACGTAACCTGTAAAACAGGTACGCCATTGGAATCGATAGGTTACATTACTTTTATATGGGTTAAAAAATTTAAAAAAATATATATATAGTCGAAGTGAATGAAAAAATTATGTTACGCCCCTGGTTTGGGATTCATCAGTTATGGAAAGTGAAAGGTTCGGTGACATCGTCGTCGGTTCGAGTATTGGGTCATGCGCAGTGAGATGGGATCAAAATGGGATTGATCCCAAAATGGGATGATGGTAAAGCGGCATTCTTCCTCTACTAAGAAGGTTATGATGAATGATTAACTGACCTGTTCAAATAAAGCTCTGCCTCCTGATCTGCGTTTTCATTAGACAATATGAAGCAGGTATTCATATCATACTTCTCAAGGTATTTAAATTTTTGGTTTTGGGCCATATTAAAAAAACAAATCAAACAATAATAACAACAACGAATTAACAACAATAATCAAAAACAACGAAGAACAATAAATATCACCTATACCTAAGTACCTAAGTACGGGAAAAAATTAAATATCAGTACCGCCAACAATGACAGTAGTAATGATGGCATGCTGATTTTGATATTTGCGTTATCATGGCTACTCACGACCGCATACTATACGAAGAAAATTATAAAAAAATAATTTTGTCACGCTATTTATGAAAATAAATATGAACTATGTTATGTTTTTAAAAAGCTCGCGGTGAGGGGATGAAAATAAAAAAATAATATATAGGGTGTCCCATTAAAAAAAAAAAAAAAGTAGGATCCGATATCTTTTTGACCTGACCCCGTATACTTATTCTAAAGGTGGCACTGGATTCTACGTAAAAAGTTATATAAGAAGCACTTTTCATCATTTTGATAAGTTATCAGGCAGCTGAGATACGGGGGGTGCTTGAAAATGCAACATTTTCAAAAACGCCCTGTATCTCAAGAACGAAGGCGGCCATGAAAATTCTGTTTGTGCCACCTTTCGTTTCAGAACAAAGTAGCACGGGGTCCCGAAAACCGCATCCTTCTATCTTTACTCCATATGGGTGAAACCCCATAAAACCCACGAAAATGGGACACCCTGTACAGTAATAGAGAAATGTCTCATTTATAAGTTGCTTCTTTTGACTTTGACATCCCTGATGACAGCAGTGATATGTCTTTGCTGTTAAACAGAGTACATTTTTGTTCCGACAAAATAGACCGATAATTTTTAAATATTTAACATCTTAAAGGATCAATATTTGAAATAACATTAAAATGTTAATATTTCAAGAACAGCACTCTGTATAGAAACTGCAGAATGATCCCTCTAACAACTCTTTCTTCGGATATCAAAAACATCATATCAAAAAACTAATAGGTTCAGTGAGATTGAACTATCTTTGACATAACAGAAATTTAGTTTGTGGGACGTCTTATACATTGGTAAATATATCTACCCCTATCATTTAAAAGCTGCTTCTTTCGCTACAGGGAATATTATATCCAAAATGTGTAAAAATCTAGGGTAATTTTATCTTAACAACTGCAATATCTTGGTTGCTCTATATAAACTATGTTTATTATTTTATTACGCAGTTAGCCGAATTGGGAATATCCCAAAAAAATAAATATTTTGACGCGGATTTTAAAAATATTTGGCCATTTATGATAGAAGAACACTAAATGCCGATAGACATCTTACGCTATTTCAAGCATAGGTTATTCCATGAACAAGTAGCACTCGATGCAATTCGTTGGCCACCAATATCTCTCGATCACACAGAATATCTTTTTCGTAGTCGGGCATTTTTGAACGAAATGTGCTTATCAAATTTCAACTCAACTATCACGAGTTTCTCTAGCTCAAAGAAACAGTTTGCTTCTACGAACCGTCGCGTCGCGTCGTAAACGTAAATAACGTAAATAAACGTTACTGGCGCATTCGTTCGGATTTAGTTTTTCGGTAAAATCTACAAGATCTTCAAGGAAAACATAGTGCCATTTGGATAGTGTTCGATCCTGAAAACTGAAGATCTCAGAGGACTGAATATCCTCGACAACTGAGAAGTCCTTCAACACACTGGTGCCATTCTGGATGACCGAATATCATTCTTTAAGGACCAAAGGAGGATCCAGTTGTTTAAGTAAGCTACGCGGTTACGCGCTTTGATATATTTTTGATATTTTAAGGTAAGATCAATTTTCTCTTGTATTATCCCGTTTTCCTTCTTTTATCATATTAACGGTATAACTTTTTATTATTTTCTTATCGAATATTACATTTTTGTTTATGCATTTATGCTCTTTTAACAAATTAATTATTTTTAATGTCTGAGTTAAAAAATACAATTAATGAAATTAAAGAGTATAGAGAACAATTTAGATTTAAACCGTACGTTAGTGATTTGTCTGAAAAAGAAACCCTTCTTGACAATCAGAATAAGTAGAGACCTCGAGTCCACGTACTGGTATAGAACTAGATTATTTAGTTACAGATCAAGATATTCAAAATTTTTCCCATGATAGTAACCCAATAAATATGTCTGAAGTAAATTATCAAGAAATTAGATTATTTTTAGACATTATTCCTAAACTTAAGGGTGAGCCTTATGAGTTGAATAATTTTATTTCCACTTGCGATGAAGTTATGACACAATATCAGGCTAGTTCAGAAATTATAAAACGCTTAATTTTTAGATCGATTATTGGTAAACTTTAGGGTAAAGCCTTAACTTTAATTTCTAGTAGAATCGAGTTAGATTCTTGGGATAGAGTTAAAGATCTATTGAAAATTAGCTTTTCAGATCAAAGAACATTTACTTGTCTACTCCATAAATTACATTATTTAAAACCTACCCGAAAGGAAACAAATTTTAATTTCGGTATTCGTTGTCAATATTTTCGAAGTTTGAATTTTAATTCAATCAATAGACATTTCTATGACAATTGAAGCTAAATGTGCGCAAATAGAAATATTGAAAAATTACTTTTGGTTACATTTTAAAAATATTTACCTGGACAAATTCAAACCGGTGTTAGATTGAAGAATCCTTCATGTTTGGAGGAAGCTATGAGATGTGTGATAGAAGAGGAACATTTTATGTTTATGTACAATGAAAATAGAAGAACACAACAACAGATATCCAACCCTAATTTAAGGGCTCCAATGTCTCAAACTAACCAACAGAAATACACTCTTAGAGAAAACCCACAATTTTCCAATGCACCAATGACAAATTATAGACCGAATTTTCCAAGTCAACCAATAAACCTTCAGCCAACATACATGCGGGAGAGAAAATACTTACCAACCAGCAAGTATTTGGAAAAGCCAAAGTAAATGTATGGAAACCACGTGGAGAAGTTCCAAAGGGGACCCTAACTCCCATGCCAATAGTCACAAGACAAACATCATCCCAACAACGTGACAACATAACACCTCAAAGCTCAATGTCAAGAAATAATCATCGATATTATCAACAAAGACCGGTATATCAATCCAAACCAACTTTTAATTCTGAAGAATTACATTTTACTAACGGGACAGAATATTGTCAATCTGAGGCAAATGATCATTGAAATTGATGATTTTTTATTCCCACCCGAGACCATTGTTATAGAAGATATTTCAGAACAGTGTCAACAATCAGAAGAAATGGATGCCTATTAAGAACTCTACTCTACCAGCCTCTGGAAACAAGATGACCTAGAGCTAAATAGTACAGATCAGCGACGATTATCATATAGTCATTAATGGGTTTGATAAACCACTGAAACTTTTGTTAGATTCTGGAAGTCATATATCTCTTATTGATCCCATTTAGCCAGGGAATATTTTTCCAAACATATAATAACTAACCCAGTTACTATTAAAACTTCGTGTGGTCAACAGTTAGCTAAATACGAAGCATATATATCAACATTCAAAGAACTTGAACCTGATGAAATAGTTATAAAATAAGCTTTTTGATTTCCATCCGTACTTTGATGGGTTAATTAGTTTCAGAGATCTCAGAAATATGCGATTTAACTGGAACTTACAAGCAGTGGCGTAACTAAAAATTTTTGGCCCCAACGCAAAATACATAAGGAGGCCCCATTTTCAGTAACAAATCACAAATACTAAATAAAAATTAAACAACCAGCTTTAATTTTTTTATTTATTTTACATATAACATCAAATTATTTCTTTTTTTATGAAAAGAAGCAAAACTCTAAAATAACTTTAAATTTTAGCAAAGTAGTATTTATTAATGAAGTTGGAAATATTAATGAAATTTCCCTAGTTTAAAGCTAAATCGATCTTGCATGCCCTATTTGATTCCTTAAATACTTAGTTTACTAAAAGATTCTTCAGCTGACACATATATAATCGGCATGGTAAAATATAATAGTAGGTCAATGTAAATTTGTTTAAATCAACATTTTTTTTGCAGCCATTTCTTGATTTAACTGTGTTTTTATAAATTGTAAGAGAAATTTTGCAATATGATTTGAGAATATTTTTGTTGATGAGATTTTGTTGAATTTATGAGATTTTTAGGTTGCAAAAACAAAAAGATGCCACTTATCTTATTTAAACCTGTAAATCTAGTTGTTAATTGAGACTTTATAATGTCAATAGCTGATAAAAAGCACCAATTTGCAAAAAAAAAATGTGAGTGCTTAAACCACACGATAGAAGTGAAAACGTGAACATCGTTTGTCTGAATTTCGAACCGAGCCTTCGTTGTAGAGATATCCCAAAACCCCACCTTAAATTAGAGCATCGGTCCCCCCTGTATGGTCTAAGGTGGCCCCCAATGTGGTGCACTTACCATAAACATTTCGAACCCGTACCTCTTCCCGTTCTCCCGAAATTAATTATTTAAGTTTTTACTTCTCCCCCTTCCTTGACCAAACGGGGTGGGGTACGGGGTCCCGTTTTCGTCCAGGATCTTTTTACCCCGGCTACATCCCCTGAAAATTTCAGCCCTCTACCTATACGGGAACATGCAGCGTTACGATACGTTACGATACGTTACGTTACGTGACGGCGTTACGTGACGACTCGGTCTCATTTAACCCCCACAGAAAAAAAGTACAGAGTGCACCTAAAGAAGTTTTCACTTCAAAAGTGTCCCCTGGAATCAAAAGGATGATCTAAAGCTAGCTCATCAAATACTTTTTTTAATAACTTGTCGCTTACTCCTAAAATTAGTTGGAATGCACTATTTCAGAGGAGTTGTTCGTGCTTCTTTTAGAACCTCATTATAGCGTTGACGGTAGTTTTCCCACATTCCTTTTTGTCCTTAGTAGAACAGAACTAGCTTCGTCCAAAGCAATTGTTTCTTTTTATAAAACTTCGGAAGTAAAATTCACTTCTGATAACACATAATGTAACCTAATAGATAAGAATATCAACTCAACTCAAAATCTAGCATATTTTTCTTTATACGCCCAGTTTCTATTCTTTCATCCCTAATTTTACTTGAAAGCTCAATTTTTTTAAGTTTTTTTTTTCACATTTATATCTTAATGATTTATTAACAAAATGACATAAATCACTTTCGAGTATTGTGTCTTTACTTGATATTACGGTGTCTGTAGATATTTCAGCTTCATAAAACTTTTTAGTTTTAGCACACAGAAAAATTAGGTCGCTTGTGCTGATGCCCGTGGCTTAGCCACCTGAAGTTGTGTTATACCGATCAAATATGATGTGATCTTCGTCTTAAGAAATATAATTATTGTCCCCAATGTCATCGCGTTTGGACGTAAATGGTTGCAAATTTGGCTCAGACTGCGATTTCGTCGAACAAAAAACATTTTCGCAATTTTACTCTAATTTCAATACTTTTTTAGTTTTCTTTTAATTGCGGGCGCTTTTATATTTTTTTTGCGGTCACTCATTTTTAAAACGTAGGAAAAATTAGCGTATCGGGTACTAAAACTATAAGAAAATGGTAAGGTAATGCTCTTGGCAACAGGTTAAAATATGTCAACAAAACGGGATTCTCGGGATGTCAAACCAAAAGACGATGGTGCTCACTGCGAATCAAATCAGGACTAATCCTGATCGGCAACTGACGAGTGTCGCGACACTGATGTTGCCAAACTTTTCATTAGCTATTAAATTATGCAGAACTTAATAAAAAAGAATCCTTGCTTGACAGAAAGGTGTTCCTAGGTTCAGTTGACAGAAACCTTCAATATTAGGCACTGGACGAGTGGGCCCCAACGCATTGCGTTTACTTGTCTTATGGTAGTTACGCCCCTGCTTACAAGAAGGATTTCTAGAAAGAAAAAATCAAAATAACAGTATTTCAATGATACCCTAGTAACTACAGTCTCTTCAATATAAATTTGAATGAAAACGAAATTTTGAAGACAAAACTTCCCACAAATGCAATGACAGATGGTGAATATTACATTTCAAAGCAAGAAATAAACAACCATTGATTTATACCTGAATCCTTAACTGCACAAAATGGACCAGCTGATGCCTTGTCAAGAAATCCTACAGTATCACACTCAATAGATAATTGTTCTGTAATAAATAAAATAGACGATGCAGATTGCAGATGATGTAATCCAACAATATGTTGAAAATGAACAAGACCTCTTGACTAGAGTACACTCATCTCAAGAAGCACCCTTACTAGGATTTCCATATTCAGAAACTCCTTTAAACCAGCATAAAAAAATTAAATGATAATAAAAGTATCCGAATCATCTCCAGTACCACTCCACATAAAAGAAAAAGTATTCAATAACAACAGATATTTTGTAAATCTAAGGGAAAAACATATAGAAAATGATCTACAAGAATTTATGGCTAATCTAGTAAACAATGTAACATATTATATACATTTCCCTGATAAAACACACAAACATTACTCTATTAGAATATTGCAAAACAAAATTGAAAATATAAAATCTAAACTAATAATTTGTCCAAAAAACCTAACTGATGTTACAATTGAAAAAGACCGGCTAGACAAAATAAACTACCACCATGTTTATAAAACCAGACATCGTGGAATCACATCTACAATTGAGTCAATAAAAAAGAATTTCTATTGGCCTGATTTAATCAAAGACATTACTAATTACATTAACAATTGTATAATATGTCAAAAATCTAAGTCCGAAAAAACTCCAAATAAATTTGAATTTTAACCAATTCCAATAGGATCCAAACCTTTTGAACGGATTCACCTAGATAGTTTTTCAATTTAAAAAGAAAAATTTTTAACCATAATTGACACCTTCTCAAAATTTGCTCAAGCAATGGTGCAAACGCCACCAATATCTTAGATGCTTTTTCGATTTTTATAACTCATTATGGAATACCAAATACAATTGTTTGTGACAATGGAACAGAATTTCAAAATCTAGCTTTCCCAAATTTCTGCAAATTGCACAAAATAAATATTCACTATAACTGATAAACAAATAAATAAATACACAAATACTGAACAAAAAAGATGAAAATAAAAAAATAATAATTCCAATAGAACTGAACCTTTTACCATATCAAAAGATGATCAAATTTATCACAAATAGCGTACCCGAAATAGACTAAGGTCAAAATTTGATAAAGTAGTACCAATGGAACAAACACGTAATAAAATTAAGACAAAAACAACAAAATATTCCAAACACAATATTAAAAATGGAAGAAATATTAATTACATTTCCTCTTCCTTTTCAGATGCATCAAACCGTTTTTCTCTTCCGTTTTTTATTCTTTGCCTTTAGTATTGCATCCATTCAAAAATTGTATAACCATATCCTTCCAATTATTAAGCTTCAAGATACAAAAATTATCTCCAGCCACATTTTCAAAGCATGCACTTTTACCTTACACAGCAATTAAAATACCTTGCATCACATAAAAACTGTAGTGATCAGGCTCATAACTTAATTGAACTAACCAATTCATTATTAAACAACAATGAACATTTGTTAAAAACCATAATTCCACCAACTCGCCAAAAACGAGGATTAATTAATTTAGGAGGAAAGGTTTCTAAATGGCTTTTCGGTACACTAGACGCTGAAGATGGCGACAAAATTAACAGAGTCTTGAAAGAATGAAAATCTTCTTCAAGACAAAGTTAATGATGAACTCCATATTGCTAAAGAAATAACAATAAGTTTAAAAAGCTGCTTTTCTCAAATTAAAAATAATATAATAGCCAGTGCGCATCTAATTACAATGTTAGAAGAAGATATAAATGAAATAAACGTATTAACTTTAATTATTAACTCACTGAATAGTCTTAATATTAAATTAAATCAAATCGTTAATGCCATTACTTTTGCTAAACTAAATGAAATACATCCACTTTTCCTTTCGTTAGAAAATTTACAAACAATAATTGAAAAAATGCATTCATTATATTCAAAAGATAAATTAGTTTTTATGAATTCAGTTAATGTACCAAAGTGAAAAAATAATATTCTTTATTCACTTTCCAGTCTTAGACCAGAAAATTTTACAACTTATTTTTTCTATCCTGTCTTAATCCACAATAAAATCATTCTCTCTATAAATCCTTACCTTTACCTAAATGAGAAAAATGGTTTATTTCAATACGGGTCTGAACTTTGCAAAGAAGTTGAAAGAACTTACTATTGCAACAATCATCTTCAATCCCAAGGAGACTGCATAATTAATGTAATACAATCCAATCAACCTTCCAACTCTACCGCCTTAGACGCTCATGTAGAGGAAGTGGTCGCCAATCAAATTATTCAAGATCATATCCTGCTGAGCACTCCACGAGACACAATTATCACAGAAAACTGTGATGTAGAACGACGTCAACAGATATCGTCTGGCAGTTATCGTCTGGCACCTTATCTGATAAATGCACTCTACAAGTGAATCATGAAGTATTTATACATGATAATTCTATACTTCCTGCTGCAACGGTGGTTCAATTACTTGCAATACAACTGTCAAATATACCGCAGTACCTAACTAAAATGAAGTTAAGGAATATCAATTTGGATACTCTCTCGTATTTCATGCAAAAGATTAATTTCCAGCATAAATTAATCCTACCAAATGATCCCAAGGAAAGCTACTCAATACCTTTGTTGTTGTTGCATATGTTTTGTAGCGGTCACCTGTTACTACCGTTCATGTTATCCATCCTGAAGAAAAGAAGACCAGCAACCCCAGAAGCCAACAGTCAGCCTAGCTTATCCGGCCAACCATAGGCTTCCATTTTAGGTGTAAGGAGTTCCTGTGCTACGTACTAGTGCCATATAGGGATAATCATGATTATAAATATTGTCTTACAGTGTAATGTGCGCGGTAATATGAGAAACCTTTGTGTAGGCACATAAGATAAATCTCGGAGAATGTCTTAGTATGATTTTTTCTCGTCCCATATCATATTATATTTCGCTTATTATGATTTATATCAGAAGTTATCTATTAGGGAAGATATAATCTGTCGTCTATTCGTAACTAATTTAATGTTTTATCTTTTATACCGAATATTATCTTATTAATGTGCTAATGATGTATTTCTGCTGCCGTACTTTATCATTTATCATTTACTATTATGAATATTTACACGTTTAGAATTATAAACAGTTAGGTTGCCAGCTGTACTTAGAATAAATCGCTGTTCAAGTATCACGAGTTTCTCTAGCTAGCTCAAAGAAACAGTTTGCTTCTACGAACCGTCACGACGGTTCGTAGAAGCAAAACGCGTCGTACACTAACGCCATGTCCTAGGTGAGCGATTTGCAGGCGACGCGAACGCGAAGCGCTGGCGATGCCGTACGAAAAGTTAATATAGTCGCACGGCATCGCCACTGATTCGCGTTCGCGTTCGCTGCAAATCGCTCACGTAGGACCGGGCGTAATAGAGGCAATAAACGTTACTGAACCGAACAGAAAAGACCAAAACAGATCGCTGTCAGAAGACGCTACTAAACGCTACGTCTATCGGTGAGCAAGGTCAAATGTCGCCGGTCGCCCCGCGCAACAGGAGTGAGTTGGTTAGAGAAATCCAGATAAGTCGGTCGTTCCGTACCACCACATCCTAGCCAAAACAAACGTTTTCTGTCGATATATTTTCTTGCAATTTAACATCATGTCGTTTTCTTTGGTTAGTTTATTAAAGTTCTGTTAAGTTAAAAATTGGTGGTTTTGATGAAGTATCAGTTTAATAGCGTTAACCTTAAGAAAACAAAAGTGATATTTACAGTCCTATTATTATCGTACACCAACGTATTTAATAATTTACCTGAAATAAGTCATCCATTAAAATTTTGCATTATAAAGTATACCACATCACATATATTTCTATGTATATTTTTTTACTAAAAAAATATAAAAATTTTATAGCAATACAAAAATTAGATCACTTATTCCACTATGAACATTGCGCTTAATACATTTACCAATATATTTTTGTTTCCTCACTTATTCAAAAATATTATAAACGATCTTATAATAAAACTTATAATAAAACTTATAATAAAACTTTGAAACTTCTTTTCGGAAGATCTTTTCAGTCAGAACATTGCCTTTATTTTTCCAACCACCTTTCATACCTTCTGCAAATACTCTAATGAACATTCTCGATAGATAACAGATATAAAAAGAACAAAAAGTGATATATAAAAATAGGTTCCTAATTTCATAAACACATCACGTATTTTATTATATACATAATTCATGTGTTTTTCCAGACTTTTATACACAAATTGACTAAACTGGGCATGCTGTTAACGTAATGGAAACCTTGGGAGGCCAGCAATAAGTAATTATCTTGTCCCTTGTGTAAACCGGGTTAGCGTCAT
>JAEQML010072002.1:0-15786 GCA_016904865.1 Pissodes strobi
CTCCACTGTCTGCAATTGCAGTTGCAGCTAGTGAACATACCTATTTTTTCTGTTCAAAACAGAAATTACGGCATTCGCAGATACTGTAAATATGCTAATAGATCGTTGCATTTGCAGATGCATTCGATACCACAAGTAGCAAAACCAAAGAAAATGTAATACTCACTCACAAAAAGACTTATCACCCAGACAGCAGTCAAACCATTAGCAGATGGGTCAAGTTAATACTAAGAGCCAGCAGTATAAACACGGAAATCTTTGGGGCACACAGCACGCGACACGGGGCAACTTCAGCAGCTCAAAGAATTGGAGTTACATTACAAACCATTCAGAAGACAGCTGGCTCGACAGAAAAATCAAAAGTATTCTCAAAATTCTATAACAAACTTGGCGTGGGTAATCCCACTGGATTTGCATCTTGTTTACTGAACCATAATTTCTAAAGGATCATATAAATATGGAGCTACAATTATAACTTACTTACCAACTTGTTATCATATTACATAAGAATATTGGTATAGTATTAAAAATAAGTTAAAGGTTAATATCAGTTAAGCGTTAAACATGATATATGTACCTTCATATGTGTGTTATTAAATCTAATGGTTATAAATTTGAATTTTAGTTTATAAAAAGGCCTTACAAATCTAGGACTACAGAAAATTCGCAATTTTCAGTTAATGTAGATTACATCGCAAATACTTTAAACATCTACAAAGTGTAATGAGGGACGGCGAAGATGCGAAGGATAATTAAAAGATCAATCGACTTACCTGTAAGGAAGATCGATCGGAATTATCCGAGCATCTTCGCCGTCCCTCATTACAAACCCACCCAGTCTTTACCTTCTCCCTTTCACCCCAAATGCAATGTAATCAAAAATCTCACGAACCAAAATTGTAATGACGCATCAAGGCGATAAGCTCGAGCGGCTAGCCAGGGTCGGCTGAATCACCATGTTTTTAGATAACTTCTTTAAAAATTGTACCGATTGGGAAAAAGTTGTATACTACAAAGTGTAATGAGGGACGGCGAAGATGCTCGGATAATTCCGATCGATCTTCCTTACAGGTAAGTCGATTGATCTTTTAATTTTATGGCCAAATAAAGACCCTGTCCGTCTCTTTGCGATTGCTTGATTATTGCACGGCACGTGTTTATTAGTTTATTTTATTACATTACACTGAGGTACTTTACTACTTCATAGAATTACCCAGGATAAACCCACACTATAGGGTATTCCCGGTAAAAGCAATTAATATTGCCAACAGAAACCGATAGTTCAAAGAGGTGGCAATTTTTAATATCTTTGATATCGTCTACTTGAAACGTTCTTGTGTGCCTCGTTTTGTAAAGTGAATTGTGTCTTGTGTCTGTCCAGTGTTTGTTAAAATGCCGAAAACTAACTTCCATATCTCGTGAATAAAGAGCTATCGGGAGTTCACTTGAGATGGCACCAATTTGTTTTATACAGCTTGTTCGAAAATTGTGAGTATAAACCATATTCTATAGTAAATAAAGAAAAATATATGTTTTTTTGTATAATAGCAAATTTTGGCTTTTATAAATTAGGTATTCAATCACATTATTGGTAGTCAATGTTAACAATTTGAAGTGTTTACAAACATTTTCTACTGAATTATTTTATAGTAAAAAAACAAAGATTTATTATGTTTTTTGATATAAGGAGATTGCTGCTTTTATAAATTACGTATTCAAGCAAATTATTGGTAGCTAATGTTAACAATTTTAATGTATTTACAAAAGTTTTCTACTCAAATATTTTATTTGGTAGAAGTAGGAAAGATTTTTAAAATTCGATTTTTTAACAGGTGTAAACCCAAATTAATTATTCCTTTTTTGGATTTTACAGATTCATGCAGACAAAAAATTTATTGTGGATCAGCATGTCAAATCAGCAAAACACCAGCTTAACGTGCGAAAATTGCAACGAGGGGAACCCTCCCAGCAAACAATACAACATTGTCTTGAAGAAAAGCCAAAAAACAGCGAACAAGCCCGGTTCAATGAGGACTTATGTAAGGCATTCATTGGAGCCAATATACCACTTAAAAACTGAGCAACCCCAATTTACGTTCATTTTTGACAAAATATTCTAGATTTAACATACCGGACGAGTCAACTGTACGTAGTGTTGATGTCATTTACAAACAAACTGTACCTAAATGACAAAAAAAGT
Organism: Pissodes strobi; assembly: GCA_016904865.1. NCBI lineage: Eukaryota > Metazoa > Arthropoda > Insecta > Coleoptera > Curculionidae > Pissodes > Pissodes strobi. The sequence continues at coordinate 2,201 of JAEQML010072002.1, forward strand.
GGGTGAAAATTATTTTTATCTTGTGGTTGATGAAACGACTGACTCATGTGGGATATATATTGCACACGCATTGATTGGAGTCTTAGGCATGGGCGTAGACAGGGGGGGGCCATGACCCCCCCCTGGAAATTTAACCGACTCATGACTTTTGTGTAAAAATTGGGCGTGGCTCCCCAAAAATTTCTGCTTCAAGTGCCACTACTGCGGCCTTGTCTACGGCTCCCCCCCCTGGGAAAAAATCCTGTCTACGCCCATGGTCTTAGGGGAAACCAATGATTCTCCTATTTAATTGCATCCAAACCAGGGTTCGCTGATATATATCAAGTGATATATATCATGATATATATCACGATATAAATCATGATATTTTCACTTCAATAAATATCAAAATTCGTGATATATATCAAAGACGAAAAAATTATTAATTTTCCGCGATAAATTGGCTACACTGCATCATTAAACGGCAACGACGTATGATGCCGGTTGCGTCCGTCGGGGATTTACATGCTCGATCTCGTGTGATTCCCCTACGGGTGCCGCGTGCAGTTGAGATTTCGAGGTCGCTTATTATAGAACATTTAACTTCGGCGATTCATTAAAGCAAGTTATGCGGAAAAATATAATCTAGTTGAAGATTTATGATATATTGCTTACATAATCAACATGCCTAGAGACAAACATCCCATATGGCAGCATTTTCATTGCCAATCAAAAGAAAAAAATACTGGTAAATGGGCAAAATGCAAAACCTGTGGAACTGAAATGCAGGGTATACCACAGAGATTAATTAAACATAACATGATATGTAAGAACGACGAATCACAAGAGATAATAGATATCACGGAAGAAAACGATGCTTTTCAAACTTCTTCTCAAAGTACAGAGCGGCCCACAAATTTATTCCGAGAAGAGCCAATCCAGAAACAAAAAAGTGTCTCTGTGGAAAATCTGCAGACCTCGATTGATAGACAAGGTAGGCATCTTTTTTAGCTCATAACAAACAAAACCTCCGAGATTTTTTGTTTTTTTTTCCCATTTTTTTCGGGGAAAACCCGTTTTTTTTGGCACTCAAAGTCTTTGGTAATTTTAAGTCTCTAATTGTAGGCTGGCCATGAGCATGCAAGTTTAACTTGATTATTTATTTTTGTAGGTACGTCATCCGATGTCGACTTGCCACTTAACAAAAAATACAAACCATCATCTAGCAAGCTAAATGTTATTAAAGACAACGCAGTAATAGCAACATCTCCGCAGTATTTAAAAGAAATTAATTTAAAAATAGCAACATATTTTTACGCCACAAATACCCCTTTTTCCCATGCGGACAGTTCCCATTTCCACAAAATGTGTAATACTCTAAGACCTGGATGTAAGCCTCCTACAAGTCGAAAAATAGCTGGCGAGTTATTGGATCAAGTACATCAGACCGTATTGGAGGAAACCAAAGAAATTCTAAAAGGTACGAATTTGTCAATGTCCTTAGATGGGTGGTCGAATGTCCATAATGAACCAATTATTTGCTGCTCCGTTATGACAGCGTATGGAGATTCTTTTTTAATAAACACTGTTGACACATCTGGCCACCCACATACTGCTGACTATTTAAAAGATATAGCTATTGAGGCAATAACTGAAACTGAAAAGTTATTTGATGCTAAGGTGACAAGTTTAGTCACTGATAATGCAGCAAATGTCTCAAAAATGAGAAGATTGCTAGAAATCGTCCCAGAAATAAATATTATTCAGTATGGATGTTCGGCTCATATTCTCGCTGCTTGCGATATACAGATTCCAGGACTAATGGAGCATATAATTAAGGTTATAAAATATTTTAGAAATACACATCTTCCAGCAGCCTGGTATAAGGCAGCCAACGGAAAAAGGTTAGTTATTCCACAAGAAGTACGTTGGAACACTGCAACTGATACAATAGAATGCTACCTGGAAAACCGGGGTATACTAGTTCAGGTCTGTCAAGATAATAAAGAATCAGTTGACAGTAATATTTATAGAATTGTCAATGACATAAACATCACAAACAACGCAAGAGATTTCTTGCTTCGAATGAAACCTATTGCAGTTGCGCTCGATAGAATGCAACGAGATGGTTCGACAATAGCAGTGGCAGTTGAAATATGAAGGAAGTTAGGTGGGGATCTTAAGGGGCAGCCTGAAAATGTTTTAAAACAGTTTAAGAAGCGAAATGAAATGGCTTTGACACCAGCACATTATTTAGCCAATTTATTGGATCACAGATTTCAAGGACATCAATTAAGTAATGCAGAAAAGCAATTAGCATTTGAATATTTACAGAACATCAGTGACGAGTTTATTCCTATAGTAATGGCTTTAAGTACGGGCTCAAAGCCTTTTCCTTCCTATATGTTTGGAAATAATTTTAAAACGACACCTCCAATGACATGGTGGAAGTCTGTAAGTTTGATTGAGCCAGAAAAGTACTTTGACTGGGCCAAGCTCCAAGAAGGATTTCTGGATATGTGCAGCAAGCATTTGATAGCAGTTTCAGCCTCAGCAGGCCTTGAACGAATTTTGTCGACTTTTGGATTTGTTCATAGCAAACTAAGGAATAAGCTGGGGAATGAAAAAGCTGGCAAACTAACGTTTTTGTTTAGGCACTTTAACTAGAATACTAAAGATAAAGCTGTCAATCTGGACTTTGTCTGGGAAGCAGAGACAACAAAAGCATCTGGATCTGATGCAACCCTTAGTATTGTATCTGCTGTTTCAGATACAGATTCTGAAGCAGAAGATGATGTGCCACTGGCTACATTATTACATTAAACTAAAGATCTGGTATTTTTAGTTTTACCACTTAGTTTAGAAGAAATGTCTTTGTTTTTTTCCTAAGTTCTTGTATATTTATTTTTTATATCCATATGAATTTAGTGTATTTAGTATTTTTTTTAAAACGAGGACATTTGCCGTTGTTTTGATGATTTAAGCTTTATTTGTTAAAATAATTCATTAAAATAAAATATAACCTAAAAAAACGTTGTTGTTTTGCTTTATTAAAATGCATTTTTATTTTTGATATTATATTAAACAATTAATTTTAAAACTAAACGTGTTTTTATTTAAAAAGTCTGAAAATATCAATAAACTTGATTTATATCCATTTTGTTGATATATATCCGATATATATCGTTAATATCCGATATTTTGATATTTTTAATAAATATCATGATATTTACGAACCCTGATCCAAACAATTATTGAAAAAACCAACAATTTAAGTGTAACCAGATTTGTTCAAGAAACATTAACCAACTTTTTTTTGCCCTATCGGAAAAATTCATACTGCTTTTATCGGATGCTGCACGCTATATGGTTAAGGCAGCACCAAATTTTAAAATATTTTTTCTACTACCGTGCGTAAAATACTCACTTTACGCACCCTCTAAGATTCGTAAAATAGGCCTTTTTAATGTGCAGAGCGTAAAGTAAGGTATTTTACGCACTAGTGCGTAAAGTAAAGCTGACATATTTTTTGACGTTTACTGACATATTTTTTGACGTTTAGGGCAGTGCGTAAAATAATATATTTTACGCACTAGTGCGTAAAATAATTTAGTTTGCGCACTAGTGCGTAAAGTAATATAACATGATTTTTATTTTTGCATATATTTTTCGATAGTAGAAAAAATTTTGTATGCTACTCATGTGTAAAGTATCCTTTTTTTATTCATGGGATTGTCGCATTCGCCTACGGCTCATGCGACAATATTCCCATTCATAAAAAAAGATTCACTTTACACACTTGTTGCATAAATAACTATTAATCTAACCTATTTCATGTTACTTGTTTGGCTCATAGTATCAAAAAAGTGGCAGAATGTATAAGAGACCAGTTTCCATTGGTAAATGATTTAATTAATCAAGTAAAAAAAGTATTTCTAAGCGCACCTTCACGTGTTCAATTTTATAAGGAAAATTGTCCAAATACTCAATTACCACCACAACCAGTAATAACTCGCTGGGGAACTTGGTTAGCCGCTGCTATATTTTATGCCGAGAACTTTGAATTAGTTAAGAAAGTTATCGAAGATCTAAACGACTCGTCTTCTGTCGCTCTAATCAATGCAAAAACTTTTTTTCTAACCCAACAGTGAAAGAAAATTTAATATTTATAAAAACAAATTATTCTTTTGTACCTATAGCACTCACGAAATTGGAGGCTACCTCTGTTTCTTTGACAGATTCAGTAGTTCTAATAAATCAATTTGAGGTATATTGCAAACAAGTTTCCGGTACTGTTTGGGGCTGCGGTTATAAAAAAATGTATGTCAGTAATTGAAAATAACACAGGCTTCAAAATCCTAAAAAATATTTCAGAAGTTTTTATAGGCAATTTCACTAATTTCGAAAGAGAACTGGATTTGTATAAATTAGAAACACACTTAATTCCAAAACTAAAATACTGTCCGATAACTTCTGTAGATGTTGAGCGAAGTTTTTCCATTTTTAAACATATGTTTACAGATAAAAGGCACAATTTTCTTTTGGAAATTTTTGAAAAACATTTAGTTATAAATTGTTTTTATAACTGCCAAGAATAGTTTGCTAATTTACGAATTGTATGCTGTGCAAGTTGCTATTATCTGAATGTATCAATCAATGGTATTATTGAATTATTAATTGTATTATTAATTTTTTTTTATAATTGCAAATAATATTTTGTCACTGTAAGATTTTATGTTTTGTAATTTGCTATGTAAGTATCAATGTGTGTATCTATGAATAAAAAACTTTTATTACGATTTTTTTTTGTTCATTTCGATGCATATATTCAGAAAATTTTATGCATTTAAATGCGCATATATTTGGGTTTTTCGCTTGCATTTTTTCCTCTCTTTGTTTATTAGTGTTATTAAAACATTAATAATTCCCTCCAAGCTGTAAAGCTCTTACAGGACGACGATTTCGAGGAAGGTGTGCACAAAATGGTATAATGAGGCGAACCGTGATATAAATGATGATGAAGTCGATGAAAAAAACTGTAAAGAAAGTGATCATTTAACGAACAGTGAACAAGAATTTAGTGAAAATGAAATAGAACACGACCCAGAAACCACCGAATATTAACAATAGACTAGAAGGTTCACTCTAAGCCCCACCCCCAGTATTTCGCTCCTTGTCCCGTCGCGGAACCTGAAATGCAGGTTAACCGCCTCGTAAGCGCTACATCAAAAATGCCGACTGAGAGTGGACCTTCTTCTCTTGTTAATGTTTGGTTCAGAAACGATATTTCGAAGACGAAGAAGAGTGCGTCGACTCCAGTAATTATTATTGCTATGAGAAGACCAGGTATAAGTGAAGTAAAAGAAGCCAACCAGAGACGTTCCTGCTCGTAATATAACTGTACTGGCAATACGTTAACATGTAGAAAAGTCAGACAGTCCTGTTGATTATTTCAGTAAAGTGTTTTCATCAATCATCAGATATAAATAGTATAGTCTCGTCAAGAAAATTAACGACAAATTCGGAACTTTTCGACCAAAATTTAATAAAGAAAGAAATCAAATACACTTCAGAGCTTTTTTCCTTTCTTGGGGCTGCTTCTCTATTATTCTATATACAAGTCAAACTATGAGGATATACGAAGTCTTTCTACGAAAGGAAAATTAATGCCTTTAGAGCAGTTATTTCCCAGAAGCGTATAGCCGTAATGGCTGGTGTAAGATTTGACGATGTCTCGGATCGAGAACAAAGAGCAAATGATAATTCAGCTGATGTTATCCAAGAATTTTTGGATTGATCTGTCCACAATTCAAAAAACACATATAAAGTTGGGGTCAATGTCTGGGTAGACAAAATACTGGCAGGCTTTTGAGGAAGATGAATATATGGACATGTTGGTGCTTCCGGAAGTAAATTCCTCGGCCATTCGGATCTCCGTGCGCTGGGTGGCCCTGGGAGTCCTTCATTCCGCATTTCACAGATAGCAAAGATACCGAACCAATTTGAAATAGAATTCTGCAACATAAAGAGGCCTAAACATAAGCCTAAATTCGATACACCAACATCTACAAGCAAATAGATCACACATACTAGCCCTTACATATACACAACTATGTTCTACAACAAAATTAAACTATCCCTAACCTGGTTACGACTTACACACCCGCTTTAGACATATGTTCGGAATATGCCTCTTTGTCCGAAGCGACCTTTCCTGTCATTGCGAGGAAACACTCGAACCGAACAACCTTGACGTCATGTGGCTCAAGTTCACCGCCAAGGGAGTAACCAAGTTTATATGTTGTCCCTATCGTCCTCCAGTGATAGAGCCTACCAAAGCTTTTTTTCAACACTAGCTACCACTTTTGACTCAATATAGGTCGATCACCCCAATTCAGAAATAATCGTTCTAGGAGACTTCAATTTCCACAACACCAACTGGCTCAAACATCACAACAAGACGGACAACGAAGGTAGAGAAGCTGAAGCATTTGCCATCAGCTGTGAGCTTACTCAACTCAGACCGCTGAATATCGCAATTATTTTGTCGAAGCGAGAAACGAATGCAAACGTGTGGTCAACGAAACTAAGGAGAAACACAATCAAAGGATCAGGAATAAACTTTTGCAATGCCACAGTGGCTCCAAGAATTTCTGGTCGGTAGCAAAGGCAGTAAGTAATAACTTTACAAAAACGTCTCTCCCACTTTGACAGACGAACGCGGTATCACGGCGACTACAGCCAAGGAAAAAGCAAACAAGCTCGCCAAAATGTTTTCATCGCACTCTACCTTAAGCGTCCCCTAAGGCAAGGTTCTCCCCACCATAGCGAACATCAACACTAAACTATGGCAGAAGCCAAGTTTCATCACCGTGATATTCGTAAAATCCTTTAAGAACTAGATACGCAAAAGGTATCAGAACCGAACGGAATACCTGCCATCGTGTTAAAGAACTGCGCCAACGAACCAACACCCGTTTTTTCCAGACTTGTTTCTCTATCTTACGGAAAATAAGGGATTTACCCATCTTTTTGGAAAGTCGCTCGAGTGCAACCTGTTCCAAAAAAGGCAAGAAAACCACGCCCTCAAATTATCGCCCAATTGCCTTGCTTCCAATAATCTCCAAAGTTATGGAACGTGTAGTCAATCAGCAACTACTCGAGAACAACAGAATAATCAGCGATAATCAATACGACTTTCGCAAAGAGAGATCGACAGGAGATGTCACTCATATATGGAGTAGGGCAATTGAGAACTACGGAGAGTCCCATGCGATTGCGTTGGATATTTCGAAGGCATTCGACAGTTTGGCATGGCGAACTGCTCAACAAACTGCCGTCCTTCGGACCGCCAGCCTGTCTCTGCAGCTGGCTTGCTAGTTTCCTTAAGAACCGATCTCTGCACGTTGCAGTTGATGGACACATCTCTGACACATTCACCATTAACGCGGGCGTGCCTCAGGGCGCAATACTTTCATCATCTCTGTTCCTCATCTATATTATAATGACCTGTTGACCGAAACGAATAATCCTCTTTACAGTTTTGCAGGCGACAGTACCCTTGTGTCCCAATTTAGATCAGAAAAGCCTCTACCAGCAACTGAGATTTATCACTGCAGACAGGCGCAGATTACAGCGATTAATCAAGACCTGGATAAAGTTCAAACTTGGGGCGACAGAAATTTGGTCCAGTTCAATGCAGCAAAGACCCAAGCAGCCACGTTTACCAAGAGGGCCAATACGGCGGGCCCTTACATCATTATAACAGGATCGACCAATCATTGATCCTCGGCAATCGGACTGCTGAGTGTCTCGATGGTCAACAGCAATATGTTCTGGCACCACGTTGCTACAATGCAAAATCAGCCTCCCAGAAGCTTGTTGCGCTATTTCGCAACAAAAAACTGTATTCACCGCAGCAGGTGCTCTTGCTCTACAAAGCGCAAATAAGACCGTGCTTAGATTATTGCTCCCACACCTGGGGTGCCGCACCAAAGCACATCCTAAAGCTGCTGGATTCCATTCAGAAGAGAGTTGTGGGTCTTGCCGGCGACCCGGAATCTGGAACAACGCAGACATGTGGCCGAGATGTCCCTGTTTTACAGATACTTTCACGACAGATGTTCCCGGGATTTGTCCCGCCTCATCCCACCCCTGGCAACACCTGTCAGACAGTCACGACAGACGGCAAGAGCGCACCAGTTCGTCGTACAACTGGAAACACCTAGAACGTCGCTTTACAAGAACTCCTTTGTCTGGCGCACTGCATCACTGTGGAACTCACTCTAAGGACATCTGTTTTCCCCTAATTACACCCTACCACTATTCAAGAACCGTGTCAATCAACATCTTCGCACACACCGCTCGTCGAGCGCCATAGGACCTCCCTTTAGTGTGCGTGCCACTACCATAAAAAAAAAGCGTGTGCACTATGTGTGCATATCAGAAGTGAAACTTCTTAAACTTAAACGCCCTAGCCTCGGATTTGGTTAAAAAGTAGTTTTTTTTAAATATGCCATTCAATTAACAAAAAGGGATGGCCTAAATGAAAAAAAAATCTTCATAAAAGTTTCGCTTATGTCTTGACAAGGTAATAGGGCAAACCCCATATTTTTAATCTTGTAAACTAACAAAGATATCACAATAATTAAACGCCCTAGCCTTATACATATCTTAACGGATTTGGTTAAAAAGTAGTTTTTTTTAAATATATCACTAAAGAAAAGGCCTAAATGAAAAAAAATATATATTCTTCATAAAAGTTTCGCTTATGTCTTGACAAGGTAATAGGCAAATCCCGTATTTTATCTTGTAAACTAACAAAGATATCACAATAAACGTCCGTGACCGTTTTTCGTTCTCTGCCAGCTCGCCCGCCGTGTATCGCGATACCTTCAAATTTTACTCCTGGCGCGCGTTAAGAAGTTTCACTTAAAAAAAAACGCCTACATTTATGCTGGAAAAGGTTTAGATTTAGCCTAACATAAAAAGAAAGAGAGCATATCTACTCAAGCAGTAATTAGATTAGTCAAACATCCCTACTATACTTATACCATTGTTTATAAAGACGATGCTTATACCATTGTTTTTATGTAAACAATGCTTATACTAATAGAAATGTGAGTGGCAACAACTGGTTTAGTTCAGTTGAGTTAGCACATCATCTACAAAAAAAAACTTACCTGCATCGGAACGAGCAAAAAATTTTAAAAAGTCGCGTGTAACACAGTACACGTATTAGAAGTGAATACTTCTTTACCGATTCCATAAGAGATGAAAATTTTAAAGCGTGTCGTGACGCGGCCTTGAAAAATCACGCAGCCAAAGAACTATTCACTTCGAAAACGAATTTTGAAATGTTCAGTAGCTGCTAAAGTATAACTTGCTATTATTTTTTCTGATATTATATTCAAAGGAATTTTGTAAATACGTCCAAGCGAAAAGATGTAAACGCAGTTCGTTTTTGAATCAGGTTGCCATAAGCTATGTAAACGTACTAATTAAGGCGCGGCTTTTGACCTACGACCTACTCGACCGAAAAAGTGCCTACTATGCTTTTTTAAAACGTTAATTAGGTCGGTTCGTCCTCAGCGTCCGTCCGTCATGTTGCTGTCTCTTTTCAGCATATTGTTAGCATATTGTTATTTCCATAAAGAAATGAAACTCTACTGATCTGATATTCAAATTCGAATTTACCCTAATTTTGTTTTTTTGTAGGAACGCCGAGAATGAAATGAAAATTATGTGCGAGTGATTAAGTGATTTTAATTGTTTGTAAGGTTTCTGGAGGTATTTCATATATGTTTTAGAGTAAGTAGAACAATGACTTCTTCTTAGGGTGCCTATCCGTTCCGGATATGTTGGCTATTCGAACTTTGTTGACAGCAGCCAGAGACTATTATTTTTCGTGTACTGTGACAGCAGCGCGGAATAGCTGAGTCATTGCCTTTTCCCTATATAAACAAAGGCTGAGTGGTTGAACCACGTTCTTAAAATTTTCAACCACGATATTCTCCTTCTGCCCACTCCTCTAGCTTCATATACCTTGCCTTGGAGGATCTTCTGCAAAATGACACATCGGCTCTCATTGCGCATTATATGTCCCAGATATTGTAGCTTTCGAGTCTTAACTGTATTCAGGACTTCTTTTTCCTTTCCCATCCTTCTCAGCACTTCCTTATTGGTTATTCTCTCTATCCAAGGTATTCGTTAGGAATCTGTTGGATTCTTCGGTACAGCCACATTACAAATGCCTCGTTTTTTGGAGGAGGCCTCCGTAAGCGTCCACGATTCGACCCCATAAAAAAGGGTCGAAAACACGTAGCATCGCAATAGACGAATTTTCGTTGTCAGCTGTAAGTCGTGGATGGTAAAGACTTTTTTCTTCAAACGTCAGTAAATCCGTCATTACTCGACTGTGTAGGCGGCCGTGAAGTTTCGTTTTTCCTCCGCCGGAGCTTTACTTTTCACTTTTCCGCCGGCGGAGGTAAGTGTTGTCATAGCAACATAGACACAATACAAACAGACAACAAAATAGGCGTCAACAACTCAAGATTTTTTAAACTACAATTTGTATTTATCACTCAATTTGTGACTGCATTTCTAGAAATCCTACAGAAAATTATTTAATCGAACTTACTCAATAACTGCTTATCAATACGGAATTAAAACGCAATAGGAGACGCAATCTTAAAAAAATAATTATTGTTGACAGATGTCCACTGACAGCTTTATGTACATTACTATAGCAACAACCTGTGCCTATTCATCGACACCGGTCTAAGCCGCCTTGCGAACCCACTTATCTTTAATAATAATTAGATATCATTACTATTAAAAAGAGATATTTTTGCATTAATTTGTCGACATTTGAAGAAAAAACAGCATATTTTATTTGGAGGAAAAGTTACATACTTTTCATGGCTTGCTCGCTATTACCAGCCTCACTCCGTTCGGCTGTTAAACACGAGCGCGCCATGAAAAGTATCACTTTTCCTCCATATAAAATAATATACTATTTCCATCCTGATAAATGCTGTCCTGGCTTTTTCAATACGCGTTCTGATCTCCACAGAATGGTCCCAGTTATCATTTACGTTCGTGCCCAAGTATGTGTTGACTTTTTCTAAAGGAGTTCCGTCTACCAATAAAATACCGCGGGTGTTTTGGTTTTTACTGATTATCATCAACTTTGTTTTGTGATTATTTCCAAACCATATTGTCGACTGTATGATGTAACACTGTCCATTAGGAGTTGTAAGGAAGCTAGGTTGTCCGCAATAACGGTATCATCTGCATACCTTATGTTATTCAATCGTTCTCCATTTAACAGGATTCCAGCTTCAATATCTTGCAGGGCTTCTCTGAAGATCTATTCCGAGTACAGATTGAAAATTACAGGAGACAGTATGGATCCCTGCCTTACACCACGTAATATTTGTACCTCTTCTGTTGTCTCTCTGTCTACCCTGACACAAGCCCTCTGATTCCAGTAGAGATTTCTGATGATTTTGAGGTCCTTCCCATTCAGGCCAGCTTTTTGCAGAACTTCCATCGGTTTAGGAAATGCTTATCTATGCACCCCCATGGTCATTGGTATTAGCTGCATTTAAATTCAAGATATTGTTGGGCCATTCTGGCGACCATGGGGAGTGTCGGACTCCGCCGAAGCGACCGACTAAAACCTTCTTCCTCTGTTGGTCTACAGCTGCCTGTCCCGGGACCATTTCGAAGAAAATATCAACTTCGGGACAGGAGTTGTCGTGCCGGTTTAGACTTCCACTGCTGGTTCCTTCTCCTCTTTTTCCTTCGTCTCTACCATTCTCTTCATCATGCCACTTATTGTTTCCCAGTTTGCACGGGATTTTATCATTGTCTCTATTAGATTCTCCGGTCTTAGGCGCACACCGACTGCAGTTTCAGCAGCCACTCTAAAAGTATGAAACCTATCGCACTCAAACAGCATATGTTTCGCAGTATCATTTTCGGTATCACCGTACATGCACGCTGGGCTTTCCCGTCTCTTGAACCTATGTAGATACGATGCAAAACATCCGTGTCCTGTCAGGAACTGAGTGATTGGATATGTCACGTCACCGAAATTGCGTTCCATTCCTAGCCTTCTGGACCATGCCGTAGTGTTTTGTGTTGTTCGCCATTCTTCTTGCCACATTTCCATAGTGATGTTTCTCTCTTCTTTTTGAATTTATACAGTGTCCTCCTCGTTTATTTCCTCTCCCATGCTTTTTCTTCTCCTTTATATTCTCGTTAGTTCTTTTATGAGACTGACGATTGGCACCAATCCCGCCAGTAGAACAGCTGCGTCGGCCGAAACTGTGTGATAGGCGCTTATGCATCTAAGGGCAACTTTTCGTTGGTAGGAAATAAGTTTGGCAGCGTTCCTTTTAATATCTGCGCCTTTACTCCAGATTGGTGCTGCATACAGGATTACGGACTGGAAGGTCAAGGCAGCGACTCTTCTTCTAATACTGGAAGGACCTCCTGTGTTCGGAAGAATAGCTTCGAAGGCTCGGTGAATATTGTTGGCCTTGTTCAGAACCTCGTTGAAGTGTGGAGCAAACAGCAGGCAGCAGGTTATAGTCAAGCGTAACACCCAGATATTTTAAGGTCTTTTGAGGTACAATAATATTCGAGTTGAAATTGAAGACAATCTGCCTCCTGTTTTTATAACTCCACCCAAACACTAAACAGTTTGTTTTATCTGGCGCCACCTGAAGCTTGTTCTCATCCATCCACGAAATTATTGTTGCATAAAGAGCTGCATTGCCTCTTTCAATGGATTCTAGATTGTCGTAGCAGTAACAATTACTATGATGTCGTCAGCATAACAGATTATTGTGACTCCCGGTATCCTTATCATCATTACGTCGTCGGATAATACGTTCCACAGGGTAGGGCCCAGTACAGATCCCTGTGGGACTCCCCCCTCCACCCTGAATTCCGAATCCTTGTCCACTGAGACGAACCTATCTGTAAAGTAGGAGATAATGATTTTTATTAGGTAGTCTGGAATATTTCTGGCCTTGAGTTTTTCTATTATAAGCGACCAGTTTGCGGTGTTGTTGTTGTTGTTTCTTTTATATGGCTCTGGTCCTCAAAGGCCAATTTGCCAGTGCGCCCCTCTCCCGGAGGGGATTGTATTCTGTGTAAGGATCTCCAGTAAAGCGGGCCTGAGCCCCTGGTGATTCCAGACTTTACTATCTTCAGATGAATGGGTTTTACTATCTTCAGATGAGCGGGCCTGTGCCCTTGTTCACTTCAGACTTTACCAGTTGTTTATTAATGACTCATATACTTTTAGGCATAGGTGTTAGCTAACTTTCACAACACAGGAGACATAACAACACAAACAAAGAGGAATGGGTAGGTCTTTGCAAAGTTTGTTCGCTGTAACACAAAGATTACAGTTTTAATTTATTATAATTAGAGAATCGCATAATTATTTTGAATCTTTTTTCATTTAAATTTGATAATATTGTTGAGAAACTAAGCGGTAATGTTAAATTAGTTTTTCTTCAAACGTCAGTAAATCCGTCATTACTCGACTGTGTAGGCGGCCGTGAAGTTTCGTTTTTCCTCCGCCGGAG
>JAEQML010072003.1:0-15785 GCA_016904865.1 Pissodes strobi
TATATATATATATAATGCGTGATAGGTAAATTTAATTTCAGTATATTTCCATTGTTCCCCTAAAAAATGATATGCTTAGAAACTTGCCGAAAACAAAAACTTCGCAGTATAGTCCACCAAAATTAAACAAGTTCCAAAAACTGATAAATCAAAAATCAGACACTTCACATAAGTTCTCACCACCGATCTCCATATATGGATAAGCACAAAGCGATCCAAATCATACTGATTCATGCGCCTTCAGATGTAAACAAAAGAAGGTAATTCTGAGACTGCGTAGTTTCAATTAGCAGGTTATCGATCGATTCCACGTGCTTCATCACCGCATGGCCGCGAATAAGCGACAGGTCCGGATTTTAAGAATTTGGAAAAATATTTTTGCCGTTGTATATATTACCAAAAATTTAAAAGCAAGCTGATAGACGATATATTTAACACAAAAATTGCAAGCCATTGGTTTTTAAAAGAAATAGAATAGACCAACCGATAAAATATACAACTTTTGCTATTTTTTCCGAATCTTGCTTTGTTTTGGAGACAAAAAAAATAAAAACCATTTCTTTCCTCGTCCCTGGGCGACACAAAAACCAATTAAAAGATGTAAAAATATGAGAGTAAGTATATAATTATGTTTAAGGAATAAACCATTGATAGGTATGCAAAAAAAAATACTACCAAATATTTTGGTACCTACCTAATTTTTACATTCTTTATGTGTGGCATGCATTTTTTTTGTTAAAAACATTAACTAGTTTTCCCAAAATGATTTTATGACCATAATGATGAATGATTTATACTGTAATATCTGATGTAACACAGGCGCAGCACTGACACTTGTAAATTTTCAAATATATATATATTTTTTTAAATCATCCCTTTGATTCAAAAATATTAAAAAATGGAAGCACCTCCTAATAAAACCCTTTTTATATGCGTTTGCCTTAAATTTTACTTTCTCTTTAAGTTAGTCTTGAATAGGTACTACTTTTAAAAGAGATTTGTAATGTTAAAGTATTTTGCATTCACACATTACATACCACAAAATATGAATTTTTGTTGAATTGAATAGCTAAAATAACTTTGGGGCAAAGAAAGGTTTATTAAAACAAAACATCATGATATAAACGTTTTATTTACATTAACTTACATTAGTTAGTAGTAGTAGTAGTCTATTTTGAAAAAGCCAATAATACAAAATATGTAGGTAGTATGTACCAAGATACAAAATTCTTAAGACTATACACATGTCTAACTGCTCTTGAAAGAACTTTAACATATTTAAATTTTAGTAAGATACATCTAGCGAGATTTTATTATGAAATAAAAAATACTTAAAAATATCTATTCCTTCATAACAACCATTGTTCTAATTTAGTTAAAGAAATTTTAACATATTTAACCATACTTGTACACAAATTTTATTAGCAAACAACCAGGATGATTCTATTATGGGGAAAAGAAACCTTGAAACATCTATTCCTCCACAATAACTATTGTTCTAGTTCAATTTATTTAATAAATATGTTTTTAATACTTTTTTGTTTTGTTTAAAGTTCCAGTCCTTACTTCAACAGGTAGCAAATTATATAATGACAAGCCCTTATCAAACAAGCCAAAAGGGGTGGAGGTTTTTGTAATCACATTTATATGAAAATTGTGGTGATGCCTGGTATGATAATTATGAACTTCACTATTTATTTTTGGAAAATCCTGCAAATATGAAGGTTGAAGACCATGCTCTATCTTATAAATAAAAAGAAAAAGCTGGTACTCGAAACCATTTTCAATGTCAAGCCAATTGAGGGAGTTCAAGGTCTTTTGTCTTTAAATCCTATTCCTAACGTCTACACCACATATACACTAACAAAATACACTTATAACGAACTATTATAATAATAAACTAAACTAGATGTCCAAATGTAAATTAGTTATTTTCAACTAAATCGATAAAATAAACCACTCAAACGCACGTACGTACTTCAATAACTGAACGAAACGAAACGAAACGCCGAAAACCCAATACGGCAAACACAGAAAAATTCATTATTTCAAGCGCAAGCAACAAGCAAGGTGAGAGAAATGATAATATTTTTGATTACCGAACTGTAAAAGCTTTATCAGCTGATTTCGCCCTGTCGCTTCTCGGTGTTTGTGCGCATGAGTAAAAGTATCCTCTTTTCAGTTCTGTCCGACGCAGAACCCGGTTTTTTCCCTCATGATTGGTACTATTTTTCGACACACGCAGAACGGTTTGTGCTTATCCATATATGGAGATCGGTGGTTCTCACCCATCAACGGAATTAACGATTCACGGTGTGCACATTTTGGCCCAGAATAAAGGCTTAAATATTCCAGATTTATATTATATAGTTTTAAAACCGCATATTTGTGATATCATTTATATGTACCGAATAAAGGGTGGCCCACACTGTAAAATTCCCTTTAAATTGATGTAAAATTCGATATATTTTGAAGCGATTTTAAATTAACACGTTTTTGTCACTATAACTTTTTATGACTAGTTTTATAAAAATGTTGTTTAGATTTTCGGATTCCTTGTTAAATTCCCTTTAATTAGATGTATAACTCGATATATTTTGAAGCGATTTTAAGTTAACGTCTTTTGGGCACTATAACTCCTTTATGATAAATGATACAAAAATTCTGATTCGTATTTCTGATTTGTTGTAAAATTCCCTTTAATTTGATGTATAACTCAATATATTTCGAGCGATTTTAAGGTAGGGCCCTTTTACTAGTATGCGCAGTAGACCGGAATTGGTTTTTCTGGAAAGCTACAAGAGCGAGATGTGCGCACGCAGTGCCAAAAGTGCCTTAGACATACCAATTATTGCAGCTGGCCAGGCGACAGCTCGGCGCCTTTTGTGCTAATAAAATATTTAATTTATTGAAAAATAATTTATTCAAAATATATTGTCGACATATTATTCAAATTACATCCGGCCTGGCTTGCATAATTTTATGATGTAGAATATTTATTTAAATTTTTACAAGGTCCGTTCCTTTGTATGCAAATAACAAATTTTATACAGAGTATATTTTATTAAAAATATAGTCGTCTTATATTATTAATAAATATAATAGCTCAAGTTGGCTATTAGATCGTCGTTTTCGTTAGAAAAAAGAGTTTTGGTGTAAAGTATGATAATGTTATCTACACAAAGATCATGTCACCATTCGAAACATTAGTTCAATGGGCCTAATCTATATGATGTAAATATTGACGTATATTAGTATAAATTTTGGTAGGTATCCATATATTTCTAAAATTACATATGAACCTACGGCCATTACATCAGAGGGCGTCATGGGCGCAACTGTATTTCAATGACTTCAGCTAAGCAATATCCAAGTAGAACACATATCTATTAAATAAACATAACCCCGATTGCGCCATATTTAACACTAATTCCGCAAGGACCGGGTAGGCCCTGGTATACCTATCGTGTTTGCCTCGCGTACCCAAAGTTCGTGGATCGAACCCCGCAAGACTTTTATTAATTAGGTATTTCCCAGGATAGCCGAGGATGGTCGAGAGATTCCGAACGTGCCTGTCAACTGTTACGTCTGTGGTCGTTTACGTGACCCAACTACTCATACTACACCCGGTCGACTGTCAACGGTCAACCGTCAGCGCCATCTAGTGCTACGGCTTAAATATGGTGGCGTCCACCTTAGCGATGTTTGTCATTTTGCTATTGGTCAACCCACTGAAATCCCCTGGCCAATCAAATCACTCGAAACATAAACTCCGCCTTAACTCCCTATTAACCAAGCCGGCAAAACCCTTCGACCAATCAAAACGCTCGAATTATAAACTCCGCCCCTCCGACCTAAAAGGGGCGGGGCTAAATGGCAAGGAGTGGGGGGTGTCTCAAGAGGCGCAATAACTTATAAATTATAAATTTCATACCATTTCATAATGAATGTACAAAATACTTACTTCTCCGGATGCTCTAGAAAATAAAACATGCTTATTCCCTCCCCTTCCTTGGAATGACACCCACGAAATGCACAAGTATTATCAGTTATAATGCCTTCGGAGATGCCAGTTGGCCGATTTACCCCCACTCCAAATTTTTGGGCGCGATTTATGTTGTCGCTTCTCAACGATTGTTCTTGTCGGTACACACACTCTGATGAGATGGTTTCACGCGCATATTAGTAACGGGGAAGAATTTAGCTACGGCCATAATCTCCTACTATAGTGTTCATTTATTGAGAACATATTTTAGATGTACCCGCAAAGAAAGAGAAAGATGCAGTAAAAATTATGTTTCAATTTGGAATCCACCAATTGTGTCAGGAAGGCTGCAATCGAGGAAAACATTTTGCTTTGCGAACGTTACTATCAAGGCAAAGTTACCTATAGGAGATTATATATTTCCAGGTAAATTATAATCTTACAAATTACATAATTTGTGTTCCTTATTTAAATTTTATTGACAACGGAACAGTAACTCTTCTTGTATTGCTTTTGAACATTATGCAAATTAAGTAGTGTGCAGGGCCGTTCTTAATACCCCTGCCGCCTTTGTGCAAGCCTAAAATGCCGCCCCTATATTTTAAAGAAGCTAAGTTTTTTTAACAAAAATATTTTATTAAATAATAACTAATATTTAACATGCAGCATCGTAAAAACAAAATATAAACCTTAATAATTATTATAATCAGAAAATATGTAGGTAAATAAAAACTTAATACTAATAATACTTATAATAAAAAATATAAAAGTAAAACAAACGAAAAACAAAATACATACACAACAAAACCTTTGCACTTTATCTAAGCATGAACCAAATTGCAGTTTGCAGTACGAAAAAAAATCCAAAATTAGTTTTTACTACATAAATATTTATCTGGCTTTTGTTGTGGCGTACTCGTCAATAAGATGCGAGTACCCTAAATTTTCACAGGTATAATTTTCAATTGCTATTATAACCAAGTTTTTGAGCGGTTCCTGTGGCATGATAGATCTTAGATAATTTTTATTATTTTTTATTTGGGAAATGAAGGCTCTCCAGATGAATCTGTTATTAGCAAAGTTAAAAATATTCGAACAGTTACAACTAAGTGTGTGAAATATATCAACTTGGTGACGATGTTAACGGAACTGGTTCAATTTTTAAGAGTTTTTTTCCAGACATTTGCCTAATTTTCTTATTTTTGTAATTTATTTTTTTGGTATTGGGCTCCAGAAAACCGTTTTGTCTTTCTTTCGGATATCTGCAAATAAAGAAACTGTATTAATAGAGTTTATTAGCGTTGTTCATGTGATTGAAAAAAATTAAAATAAAAATTAATAACATATACCTATAAAAAATATCAACTACCACTTATACTGTAAGTACTGAATAAGCTTAGGCGAATATAAACGAAAAATAATACGTATTAGAACGTACAGGGTTTTCATTTATATTTTGACACACACCTACAGAGATAATTAATAGAGATAGGCAAAAACTGTTTATAAAAAAGATACATGGTTTTTTTCTCTATTATTTTTTAAACATATCAATAAAAACAAATGAACATCGCAAAGTTAAGAAAAATGAACATCTTCACTTTTTTTAAAAGAAACACTCTGTATATTACTCCATTTTTGGACTCTCTAGAGAAATCTAAACACATTTTGTGTATAATATCCTATACCTATCTTTTATCTTTAGCTGTTTACGAAATATTGACAGTTGAAAGTCGGTCATTTTGGCACTTTAACTGGCTCTGAAATCTAAACTGCACGAGATCAAAGAAAACGGTTTGCACATTCCCGTCTTAGGTTTTCAAAAACTATCGAATGACAGTAACTTTGAATTTAACCCGGCGCTAATCTAACCGGAACTTATAAAACTTCGGTTAAATTCAAAGGTACTGTCATTCAATAGCTTATGAAAACTTAAGATAAGAATGTCCAAACCGTTTTCTGTGATCTAACGTCTTATTTTTCGTAAATTATTTTCGTGCACTTTAGATTTTAGAGCCTGTCAAACTGTGAAAATGACCGACTTTCACCTGTCAATATTTCGTAAACAGCTAAAGATAAGTATAGGATATTCTACACGAAATATGTTTAGATTTCTCTAGAGAGTTCAAAAATGTAGTAATATACAGGCTGTTCCATTAAAAAAATGTGAAGTTGCTCTTTTTTTTTAACTTTACGATGTTCATTTCTTTTAACTGATATGTGCAAAAGATAATAGAGAAAAACCATACAACTTTTATATAAAACGTTTTTGCCGTTTATTAAACTCTGTAGGTGGGCGTCAAAATATAAATTAATGAAAACCCGTACGTCTCTTATACGATACCTCCTAATCCTACTATTTTCATTTTGAAATGTGTATTTTATCTCAGACCTAAAATTTCTAAGAGACACATTTTTCAAAGTGTATTATAATATCTGGTAATTAAATATATTAAAAAATACTTACCTTTTATCTTTCGACAATGAAAATAAAGTGTTAATCACTCAATCTTGGAAAATTCATAAAAACAACTACTTAACACTTCTCGAGTCACAGTTTATTACGCTTTTACTATTTTACAAGTAAGAATGAGTTAACTGAAAATGTAAAAAATTGTAAATGTATTTTACTTTACTTTTCGTCAATTTATATATACTATATATCTTTTTAGAAATCTACTTGGAAGATATTAGCAACCCTCAAAGAAGAATCGTAATCGCGTATGCTAGGGGCAACAAGAACTATCTAGGAGAAAATGGAATTGATGATGGTGGCAAAAAACTATTCGGCGGTCCATATACAAGTGTAACAGAACCCAGTAAATCTAAATATTTATCATCTTATGAAAATACAAATCATATTGGAGACTTATGGCATACCTTTAGCCTAGTTTGGAAACCGGGTAATTCAGAGTATAATTCAAACATGTGCTGGTACGTCCGTAAAATGTAAGATGATGTTAATATAAAAGTAATTTTCATCCACTGCTGAAACATAAACCAAGACTGTTCATCATTCAGCACCTTTCATCTGAAGGTATCATGCTTTGAGTGCAACTCAGAAGCATAGGTGCTAAATATTTTTCTCGCCTGGAGATGTCATGGATAAGTTTAGTTGATATCATTTTATTTGTCATCGTTTTTCGCAATTGTTTGTTCTCAAAAAATATATATGAGAGGTGGTAGTTGACACTACAACCGGAGCCAAATATTGAAATGTCTATACACCTCTAGTCAAACACGCATATTTCTTCTAACAACGACACGTTTGCTCTCTATCCAAAGCTTTGCAATATGAATACTGCCAGTCTCAAGGAAGATGAACACCTTGCCTGCCCATTAAAATTTTACAACTTGCCTCTTTTTCATATATACAATTTATATTAGATTAGATATTAGATATACATTTATAAAATGCATAATATCCTCTATGACATACATTATTTACAGTATGATTACAGTATTTTTCTAAATAAGAGAGATGTTTGATTAATTACCATAAGTAGTAGTAGTAGGAGGACGTACCTGAGCTGCCTAGCTCAAAATTCACCTGAGATTAAGTCATACACAGAACCCGCTAACGCGGTTTTTCTGTGGCTTAAGCTATAGCATATTTAAGGGTGGATGCGGGGCGTGATGATGTCGCTTCGCAAGAGCATCAGCTCTTTCGTTGCCTTTGTATCCTTCCAGTATGTCCAGGTATCCAGATCAGTTCTCTATTTTTCTTTATTTCTCTTCTCTGACTATGTGCATATTAGTAATTCAAGCTAAGTATTATTCAAAGAAAATACCGAATGTTGGAGTTGACATAAAGCTGTACTGGCTATTGCGTGACACTTCGCTCGGACTCCTCCGGGCCGCATATACAGTAACAGCACCCGTGATAGGCGAAGGTAGCGAGCCGAAGTTAGAAACAGTAACAGCACCTACGCTAGGAGTAGTGCACAGTAATAGCATCTGTGCTAGAAGTTCTATTCATTATAACATATTTTTCTCCGATCGTCACTAAAGTTGTCTCCAGTAACTTCAATACGGTACTAAAGCGGATACACTGCCTTAATTTACTGACGCCAACCACAGCAGTGTTCTTTAGTGCATTATTGAACTAAAAGATATATTTTATTTTAAAATATAAGAGTTTCATTAATTTTACAGATACATTTTACACAGTTACAAAGAGAAGTTCAAAATTCTGAATACAAAGTAAAAGCCTAAAATTTTAAATAGAATGTAAACGAAAACAAGTGTGATCTGTAATATTTAACTTAAACATGTGTGATTATAATAATTGGCCGCGGCCGATCCGCTATCGCTGTTCATATTGCCGGCGGAGGGCGTGATTCCACCAGCCACGTGAGCCTTTCTTCCACCCATACTGGCCTTTCTTCTAGTCACAGCAGTTGGCTGGACAGATATTTTTACATCATGTTGTAAACCAACTCTCTTTGCACTCCATTGTACTTAAAGTAGGTACATAAGGCGCTAACAAGGGTATTTTCAGTCTTGGCGTATTTATTTTTATTGCTCAAGAATTGTTTCACGGCTGGGAAAAAATGTAGTAGGATTTTCATAAATTTTTTCTAATATATCAAGATAGTGTTAGTTAGGTTAGGTCATTTATTTCTTGTGGTGCTTGTACATTTTCAGGGCTTATGTTTCCATGAAGTAAAATTTCATTCTTTGTTTGTTATTTTTACTTGGTTCAGTTACCATGTCAATACATACTATTTCTTCATTCAAGTATTCATACTGCATTTCAAATTATATTTTATTAACACGGCAGCTTGATACTTACAATGGTGTCCATTGATCCCTACATAACAAGTGCATTTTCCTGAAAGCATAGCTACTGTGTAAGAGTTAGTATTATCACTATTATCACTGCTTAGGACACTGTATTCAAATTTATTTATTTCATGAATGCTATTTTGGTCAACATCTTTATCAGATGTTGAGTATCGATTTAGAACACTTTGTAGTATTTCGATTCATGATTAAATCTAAAAGGCGGTGCTTGTAGTAACTTTCGAAATTCTTCATAATAAAATCCACCAATTGCGTTAAATTAAATGCCTTTGTTCTATCTGGAGCTATGTCTTTCAGCAATAGATAACCAAGTTTTCCGAACAATTCTGGAGAAAGTACATCCTCTTATGGATCTTAATTAAACCAATAGGAATTCACAAAAGTGACGGTTAATGGACGGAGCTAGATGAGCGAGCTAGGGAAAACGCATAGCCATCCGGTCGCTTCAAAGGGTGCAACCAACTAAAACTAACCCAAGGCATGTCCAAAATCAGTTTTAATCTAGCAGAAAAAGTTACTGGCTTTGTTTCTACATTTTTGAAATTTCATCTAGCTCCGCCCATTAACTGTCACTTGTGAATTCCTATTGGTTTAATTAGGATCCATAAGAGGACCGTGGTGAAGATGCACTTTCGCACAATCCTATGTCTGATTTTCCTTATATGACCTTATTCCTTATACTAGCATCGATCGTGAATCACCCTGTATAGGATAACGTGGGGTATCAGGTGAGATAGCTCATTATTTGTATTATATCAATTCCTTATATTATTATTAACCTTACCTTAACATCAAATTTTTTATATAATTTTAGCCTTATTATCGTATAACTGATAACTTTCATCGGAAAGTTTTTTGGCAATTATATATTCTTTCCATACTGTGTCTTATACATCTATGATCGGTAATGCACAACTGTTACTGAATAACCAACCGAACCCACAGTCTCACAGATCAATATTTTCTGCCTCTTTCAGGGTGGATATCGTTTCTTGTACGTTTACGTGTATTGCTGACATAAACGAATACATTTCTAGCACAGGTGCTTTTAGTTGGATGACGGATTTCCACGAAATATCTAGCACGGGTGCTGTTACTGTATACGTACAGCGGATTTCGCATAGCGCAGGTGTCGTTACTGATATGGAAATCGGGATGACAAATTTGAACGAATTAGCTAGCACTGGTGCTGTTACTGTATATGCCTCCGGGCCTCAAGATTATTCAACCATGACCCCTTGCTCTGCATGTGTAAAATATCATGGTCCTTCTCAGTATTAGAATCGTGGTTAGACTCAACAACATGCTTCGCAAATATAGATTCATTATAATCATTACGGATGCACCTTAGGTGTTCTTTAAAATGAGGTTTAAAATTTCTGCAAGTTCTGCCCACATAAATAGCGGAGTATTTTTTTCGAGAAATATGCCGTGTTTTTTCTATTTTTCGAAAATGATATAATTTGTAGTAAGCGATTCAGTGGTTTGCTATAAATAAGATAATTTTCGGCACGATTTTGAAAATCATTTGTGTGGGAACCAAAAGTCGATATTAAAGCCCAGCCTTGCTTAATTTATATAGGATATGTATTGCTCAAGAGGCATTAGGAATTCAGTACCTTTAAATACGAAAAGGATTCTGCAAAATTTAGATCTCACAGAACGATGATGTAGATGGTTAAATAGTTTTTCTTGCTTGATTTGGGGATTTGAATTGCATCCATTCAGGAAGCCTCGTACCGTTGTCCATGCACCATTATAATCTTATAATTAGGGGTACGTGATTTTCTTGAAAACTTCTTGATCTTGTCTTGATTTCAAGACAAGATCAAGACAAGAAATGATCCCTGTTTTTCAAGACAAGACAAGAAATTATTTCTCAAGATCAATATTTCTTGAAAAGAAATCAAGAAAATCTTGAAATTTTTTGAAAACTTAGAATTATTTAAAAAAAACGAATATGATGTTTGCTAGTTGATTGGAAAAACAAAGCACTGCAACATTTTTAACAGATGAATAAAAAAATTAAATTATGCAAACATTTTTTTATAATACCAAGCACTTTGCTGGATGGCCAAAGTTGAGATATACTCTATGGGCCAATTTAAATTGGAACCTATCTTAAGGCTTAATACTCACTACTACAAAAGTTTTTGACCCCCAACTACTTTTCACATAAGAGGCAATGCAAACATGTCCGCCTGAAAACAGGCATATCTGGTTTGTTAAATAAGCAAGCAACAAGTGATTCAAAAAATAAAATGCCAAAAATGAAACTTCAAAAGGATTACAAAATTAATGTACTGCTGTAACCAGTCGACTATGTAGGTACAGAGTGTTAAGACTATGTTGGGGTTTGGAACCTTCGGCAACATGCACTAAAACGGAGTTTCATCAAAGAATATAATAGCACGCAACTTATATTCTTTGGTTTTATCCACAATACCGAAACATAATTATTGCACTCGACGCGTATTTCGCTAACCATGTTAGCATCATCAGGAGATAATAAAAACTGGTTTTAATCATCTCCTGATGATGCGAACATGGTTACCGAAACGCGCGTCGAGTGCAATAATTCTGTTTCGGTATTGTGAATAAAACTCCGTTTTATAGTGTTAAGAATTTTCAGAGAAATCCCAAATATTCAATTGACTCGGTATCAATTTTGACTTAAATTTTTAGTATTACATTACGGACAATTCATTGGTAAAGTTATCCACCCTAAGACCCTAGTCAAACTTTAGTTTCGGTTTCATACGGGGAGAGTTAAAAATTTATGTTTATCTAAAAACCCTCAACACTCTGCATATAGTCCACTGGTTACGGCAGTAGATTCACTTTGTAATACATTTGTAGTTTCATCTTATATTAGCATTTTCTTTTTTGAATCACTTTGTTTGACTATTTATTAAAGTAGATATTAATGTTTACAGGCAGACATGCTTGTATGTTGGGGGTCCAAGGCTTATTTTCAGAGGATATTTTATCATTTTTGGATATGTTATGGCCTAAGATATTAGAATCAAAACGAACTTTGCAAAGTGGGTCTACTTCTGTGGCGTAAATTTCGCTACGTAAACAACGCATATGAAGCAACGAACTGTAAAATAATACTACCCTGGCAGGGGCCGCCTGAACCTCGATTCTACGCATAAATATCACATCAGCCAATCCTACCGCTACTTTTAAACGGGGGTTCCCCTTTTGTCAAGATTTCAAGAAATTTCAAAATTTCTTGAGTCAAGACAAGACACCAACTCTTAAGAAATGGTCAAGACAAGATTTTTTTTATTTCTTGAAAATATTTCAAGACAAGACGAGAAATTGCTTGCCAAAATATACCTATCCTATCCTATAATACCGTTATCGTTTCATCCTTACCTTCATCGTTTCATATTCAGTAAACCACGAGTTAAGATTCAAAGTTCGCATTATATTGGCAATGATATTAAGAAGGTTTCAAAGGCAGTCGGCAACCAGTACTGACATGCGCAATTGGTCCCTGGTTTGCAATTTTTCTCTGCAACAAGCTGCCCGGTGCAATGTGGGCCCTTTAGCATGTTAATCCAAAGCCTGACACCCCGGACACCCGAGAAATAACCATTAAATAACATAACTAATGGTTAAAATTAACCGTCTGATACCAATGCAAGCTGAAACGAACTGAGGCGCCTCACATCCGCTTTAATAATAATAAACGTATTTATTAAATAAGCTTCTTTATTTTATTTGGCTTAAAAAGCAGTCATATTTAAATCTGTTAGTTATTACGAAAAAACTTCACCCAATTAACTTAATTATTTTTTCTCAGTAGGAAGGATTAAACATAGACGTAAGACAGAAAATATTTCTGACATAGGAAAGAACAGTATTTGGTAGTTTTAAAATAAATCCTCATATAATTATTTTCTCTCTGCACGAATAATTTTTAAAATAGACACATAAGATGAAAAATATTTCTAGAGATTTCGTGCCTGTACCACGCCTGTACGCTATCTTCCGTGTTTGTTTTGTACAGATGAAATTCCACTTCTGTTAGGTGGTCCATAGGCACACTCATTTTCATTATATTAGTCTGATAAAACTATGCCAATGTGATGTGCGCCACAGTTCGGGTGCTATGTCAGAAAGGAAACTACACTACTGCGTCATAAAAAAAACTGGACTACATGTATTACACTAATATTAGGCTAAGTCTATAAGACTCTTGTACAGCCATGTATGACTGTATATCGACTATATCTAGGCTGGTTGAAGACTTTCTAAATTTAATAATATAAAATAATTGCATAACGTTGCTATGATGCACGTAACGTATCACACTAACTGCTCGATTCATTTTTTAAATACCTATTAATCAGACGCTTCGATAATGGTTCATAATTTTCATTCGTTGATTATCACGTCATCACGTCCTCACAACCACGCCCTTAAATATGCTAGCCCAAATCGCTGAAAACAGAAGCTATTACGCAAACGTGGTCACAGGCTTCCTGTCATCTCTTGTTTCCATTTTTTTTCATTCACGCATTTGTATAAATCTTTTTGAGAAAAGCAGATGTGTAGAAGCTTGGCTCAAGTGGCACGCTCTTGTTTAGAATGCGAGGGAAATGTATTTTTTTTTAATTTTTTTGTTGTTAGTTAGTTTTTTTGTATGCCTTGGGTTAGTTTGGGTTAGTTTTTGATAGTTGCACCCCACAGTACGAGCGGAGGGCATTGCATGAAGTGAAAATGCAAAAATACAAATGTAAACATTAAACAACGCATGTGTTTGTCAGAAATGCGTTGCGCGTGCAACTCTGAAACACTGTGACACTCGCGTCTACCTACAGTAAATTTTCGACCATCGGACCTGCACATTTGGCAACAATCCGGTGTTGTCGTTCTAATATTTCACTTCACGTATGGGCCTCCGCTCGCTTCACCTGCTTCGGGGGCGCAACCAGACAAAACTTGCCCAAACTAACCCAAGGCAATGCTCAAACTAACCCAAGGCAATGCGCAAAATCAACAAAAAAACAACTTTCAAAAACTTATGAATTAGCACGTACGCATGCGTGAAGAACAAAAATTGCTGTAGGTAGACGCGAATGCCCTGTGATCGGGTTCGCGTAATATCTTGTGCGGAAAACCACTGGTTGTGCGTAGGCCTTACCTCAGGTGAATTTTGAGGTAGGCGGCCCAAATACTCTACGCTCCTTTACTACTACCACAATATGTTTTGTGTCTCGTAGATGTAATTGACCTTTACATTGATGGTACACATTATGGCCACCATGATGCTGCAACTGTTCGAGCTACTGAATTCAATAAAGAAAAAATGGTAAGTTTACTCATAATATAATTATCACAAAAGTCATATATCTCATGGGTTTTAAATATCTTATACTTATTTACAATTTGGGTAAAATAAACTTCATTATCAGCATAATAGACTAACACAAAAATATAAATAGATATTTGAGTAGGTATACTAATGTTCGAAAAAACGCTCGGACCCTTCGATTTTGTACAGGGAATGTCATCTAACAGTGGCCAATTCCAACTTTTTTATTTTAAATGCAACACCCTGTATATTATTAAATTTTTGGATTCGTTAGAATATTCTAGACATACTATTTCGGAAATAATGTTTTCAGATGTATTGCAGAAATTAACATTAAAAAAAGAAAATTATTTGATTATAGAAATACGCTACAACACACTAAATACTTATTTCCCATTTAGGCTTTGATAATGAGAAACTAGAAACGTTGGCTGAGAATAGTCAACGCTAGAAAGTAAGCAAAAACTATTTCAGAGTTCCTTTTTAGTGATATGAAATAAAAAAGAGCCATACATAGTTTTGTTTGCTTTGGTTTAAAACACCTGGCCTTGGCAAATTGTTGTCTGTCTGCGTGACAGTAGTTGTCAGTGTTATAGTCATATGAATTTCCTTAACTGCTTTTCAGAAAAATGGTTCATTTAACAGAAATGCACAAAATAGCAATTCTACAGATGATTGCTTATAAAGATAACACACGAACACAAATGGAAGTTTATCGCTTATTTCATGAATAATTTCCAAATTTGCCGCCTTTATTCCAAGGGACAATTAGTAAAATAGAAAAGCAGTTTGGACATGTAAGGCAGATAAAAAAAGCAGCTGCCAATGCAATAAATCATGATACCAAACTGGATATTATGCTTGAGTATGAGCAAAAACCACATATATCTAGGCAAAAAGCAGACTCAATGTTCGATGTTAGTCATTCACCTATTATTCGAACATTAAAAGAAAATAAAATGCATCCCTAGAAAATGATACTAACTGAGGAGCTCTTGGAAGACAATTTGGATAGGACCGTATTTTTGTAACCAAATGATGGCAATGTTAGATTACAATGTGATCCAATTAGAACAAGTTTTGTTTTCTGATGAGTGCACCTTTACACCTAGGACTTATCACATAGGGCGACGCAGTGCCGGCCGACTTCGCGCGAACCTATTATAATAGGCACGCGACGCGCCAGTCCATGTCCTAAACTCGCGTCACTATGACGCTCCGTCACAGATTAGCTCCGTGCTGCACATTCAATATTACGTATTTTTCGCCCAAGCAAATTGGTAGCGAGCAGTTAGACTCGCGTCGTCCGACTCATTACCGTTGCCGTAACGCTAAAACTGACTGAATTCTGAATTCCTAACCAAAAATGCCTCAAAGCAACCAAGCTCAGACGTGCATCAAAGCCTGGCAAATATACACACTGCTAGGCCGGACGTCTGCGCTTCCTTTTTCTCCCCGAAACGCTTTATAGCATCGTGGCGTCAGCCTCCATCGATTCCATTACATCTCCCTCTTGCAACTGGCGAGTACTCAAACCAGCCAATGATTGTACATAGAATAAACGTATGCATGAAGTATGAATGTTTATAATAAATAACCGACCTAAATGTAGGGTTGACTGTAAATATTTACTTTAACGACTAACGTCATCTGTTTTCTATCATA
>JAEQML010072004.1:0-15785 GCA_016904865.1 Pissodes strobi
CAATAGCACAAACACGTAATAAAATTAGGACAGAAACAACAAAATATCCCAAACACAATATTAAAAAAAGGAAGAAGTATTAATTGCATTTCCTCTTCCTTTTCAGATGAATCAAACCGTTTTCTCTTCCATTTTTTATTCTTTGCCTTTTGTATTGCATCCATTGCAAAATTGTATAGCCCTATCCTTCCAATTAAGCTTCAAATTACAAAAATTATCTCTAGCAAACATACTTTTGTAACATACTTGGACCACACAAATTTTCAATTCATGCACTTTTAACTTACACAGCAATTAAAATACCTTGCATCACATAAAAACCGTAGTGATCAGGCTCATAACTTAATTGCACAAGCCTATTCACTATTAAACAACAATGAACATTTGTTAAAAACAATAATTTCCTCAACTCGCCAAAAACGAGGATTAATTGATTTAGGAGGAAAAGTTTCTAAATGGCTTTTCGGTACACTAGACGCTGAGGATGGCGACAAAATTAACAAAGTCTTGGAATTTCTTAGTAAGAATGAAAATCTTCTTCAAGACAAAGTTAATGATGAACTCCATATTGCTAAAGAAATAACAATAAGTTTAAACAGCAGCTTTTCACAAATTAAAAATAATATAATGGCCAGTGCGCATCTAATCGCAATGTTAGAAGAGGACATAAATGATATAAACGTTTTAACTTTAATTATTAACTCACTGAATAGTCTTAATATTAAATTAAATCAAATTGTTAATAACATTACTTTCGCTAATCTAAATGAAATCCATCAATTTTTCCTTTCGTTAGAAAATTTACAAACCATAATTGAAAAAATGCATTCATTATATTCAAAAGATCGATTGGTTGACTTTTCTAATCAACACAGTTATTATCGATTTTTGGGAATTCAGTTAATGTACCAAAGAGAAAAAATTATATTTTTTATTCACTTTCCAGTCTTAAGACCAGAAAATTTTACAACTTATTTTTTATATCCTGTCTTAATCCACAATAAAATCATTCTCTCTATAAATCCTTACTTTTACCTAAATGAGAAAAATGGTTTATTTCAATACGGGTCTGAACTTTGCGAAGAAGTTGAAAGAACTTACTATTGCAACAATCATCTTCAAGCCCAAGGAGACTGCATCATCAATGTAATACGATCCAATCAACCTACTAACTGTACCGCCTTAGACTTTCATCTAGAGGAATTGGTCGCCAATCAAATTACTCCAGATCATATCCTGCTGAGCACTCCACGAGACACAATTATCACAGAAAACGACGTCAACAGATATCGCCTGGCAGTTATCTGATTACCTTATCTGATAAATGCACTCTACAAGTGAATCATGAAGTATTTATACATGAAAATTCTATACTTCCTGCTGCAACGGTGGTTCAATTACCTGCAATACAACTGTCAAATATACCGCAGTACCTAACTGAAATGAAGTTAAAGAATATCAATTTGGATACTATCTCGTCCCTCATGCAAAAGATTAATTCCCAGCATGAATTAATCCTACCAAATGGTCCCAAGGAAAGCTACTCAATACCTTTGTGGTTGTCACTCCTTATTTTTGGCTTACTTTGCTGCCTATCTTTTGTAGCTGTCACTTGTTAATACCGTTCATGTTATCCATATCCATGGATACCGTATCTCCTGAAGAAAAGAAGACCAGCAACCCCAGAAGCCAACATTCAGCCTAGCTTATCCGGCCAACCATAGGCTTCCATTTTAGGTGGGAGGAGTTACGCATGTACTACGTACTAGCGTTGGCTGATTATCAGTCAACGGTACTAGTGCCATATAGGGATAATCATAAGTCTCACAGTATAATGTGCGCGGTAATATGAGAAACATTTATGTAGGTACATAAGATTAATCTAGGTGAATGTCTTAGTATGAGTTTTTCTCGTACCATATCATATTATATTTCGCTTATTATGATTTAGATCAGAAGTTATCTATTAGGGAAGATATAATCTTTTGTCTATTCGTAATTCATTTAATGTTTTATCTTTTATACCGAATATTATTTCATTAATGTGCTAATGATATATTTCTGCCGTATTTTATCATTTATCATTTACTATAAATATTTACACGTTTAGAATTATAAACAGTTAGGTTGCCAGCTGTACTTAGAATAAATCGCTGTTCAATTATCACAAGTTTCTCTAGCTCAAAGAAACAGTTTGCTTCTACGAACCGTCGTAAACTAATAGAGGCAATAAACGTTACGTATGGTCTCCTACACGTAACCATTATTACCGACCTATACACTTAAATACACACTACATCATCTTAATTTTTCCCCTTTATACCTGTTATATAAAATAAGGGTGCAACAAGTAGTCTCTCAAGTACAGTCTTAAAGTTTTATCGAAAAATTTTATGTAGGTTTCTCGAGTAGATGTTGCCGTTAAGTGCAAAGCTAAATGGGTTCAGAAAGCTTAAAGAGTATCAGCAGCTACTTAGTGGCTTTTGGGGCGAGAGATTTTATTTACAGCGTTTCCAGAAAGAGTTTAAAAACGTCGATATCGAACTCACGAAAAAAAACATTAAACTGATGCACATAGGAAAATGTTTAATTCAAATTTAAAGTCGATATTTGCTTTAAATATGGCGGCGCTTTTTGTGTTTTTTAGTGATAAACTGTCATAATATTGGCATTGATTGGATCTCTAAAAATTACGTCATTTTTTAATGCTTATTGTATTTAAGGCCTGCGGTATTTTAAATTTGATTTAAAGCATTTAACTTCAGACACTAATGGATAAGCTGAGGCAGAACGAGAATAATACTTGTCAAAGGATCCGCCGATTTTATAATGAAAAGCTCTCGTAAGAGAAATCCCCCTTTTCTCAGTGAATTATTATTGTTTCGAAGTTCTTAAGTAAATATTTATTTACCGCAGGCACAAGAGCCGAAATCTTGCGAAAACATTGGGAAATTAGGTTGTTTGAGTCAAAATACACATTAATATTATTGTACCGAAATGTCCCTTTATTTGTTTAATGTAAAAAATATCTAATTTCTAAGACTACTGATGCCCAACTGTGTTTGCTATGCGTACATTGAAATCACTAAATACACCCTTGCCTCATGGAAGAGTGGGTTACTAAATGCACCCATCTTACACTGCATTCAGATCAATGCATCCCAAAACAAGGATGTATTCAGTGACCTTACCTTGCATCGTTTTATAGTAACAGCAACGTTGCTAGATACCCCAATTTTTATATTTAAAAACATCCCATTTATTTCCAATTTTTATCACATTTGAAATCTGGCAAATCTGCATTTTCGTAAACAAGCAGGGTGTTTTAATGACTTAAGATCAATGCACACCAAAACAAAGATGTGTTTAGTTACCTTACTAGGCATGGTTTTTTAGTGTCAGCAACGTTGTCCGATTCTCCAAGGTTTTTTACTTAGAAAACAGCCCATTTAAAATTTGGCAATCCAGCATTTTCGTGAACAAGCACCAATGCTGCCCATTTCGAAGCCCGTTCATTTTAAAATTAAAAAAGTTGGTCCAATGAAATTGGAACATGTTAAAGGCAAAAATAGTATCGACAACGTTGCCACTTTTCCCGATATTTTGCAAACACTGTGATATTTGTAGCTATTTGTTTATTTATATATATTTTTTTTAATTTTACTGCAGTGTGTCGATATCTGGCAACAGCGCATTCAAAACCGAAAGAGCCGTTGACAGGCATTTTGATACAAATGGGGTATTTGCACGTGTTTAATTCAAAAATAATATCAGCAACGTTGCCAGACGTTCCTATTTTTCTACAAAAACCGTAAGTTTTAAAAAACAACTAATTTGTTTTTATGGCACAAGATTGCTAATGTTCATTTCAGTAAAATCCCAAAATAACAAATTTTACTTATTCTACTCTGAAATTTGGCAACACAGCATATTTAGACAAAACAAGGACGGCAACTGCTCATTTATTTTACCACCAAATTTTATACAAATGAAGCAGCTAAATGTATTTTTTAATTAAAAAATCAGCAACGTTGCCAGATGTCTCAACGTTCCTACAAAAACCCGTAAATGTTCTATTTAGGTCCGTCTTCTATTCTTTCTGAAATCTGGCAAAGCAGCATTTTCAGTAAAAAGTACTGCTGCTCATTCATTTCAGAGCTAAAAGAGTTGATTGCATACAATTAGATACAAGATTTGAATATTCTAAATGGAAAAATAATATCAACAACGTTGCCAAACTTGCAGTTTTTTTCGCAAACACTGTAATTTCCCAATTTAAAAAATACTCTTCATATTTTTACTGCAATGTCGATAGCAAAACTTTGAAATGTTAGTTGCTCTCCGAGATCTGGCAACCGCGCATTTTCAGGAAAAATGGCCGATACTGCTCATTGATTTCAAAACTGAAAAACCTTTTACCACACATTTTGATACAAATGAGGTAAATAAACAAATATACTTAATACAGAAATAATATCAGCAACGTTGCCGGATGTTTCTATTTCTCTACAAATACGGTAACTTTTAAAAAATTACTAATTTATTTTCATGGCGCAAGATTGCTAATGTTCAATTTAGTAAAGTCCCAAAATACCATTTTTTAATTTTACTACTCTGAAATTTGGCAACGCAGCATTTTCAGAAACAAGTGCCTCAACTGCTCGATCATTCCAAAATCAAAAAAGGCATTACCTCAAAATTTAATGCAAGTGAATCAAAACATATTTTCTTAATTAAAAAATCAGCAACGTTGCCGGATGTCCCGACTTTTCTATAAAAACCCGTAAATGTTCTATTTAATAGAAACATCTTATTTATTTTTAGGGTAGTTTGGTTAAACTTCTATGCTTTCAGAAATCTGGCAAAGCAGCATTTTCAGGAAAAACTACTGCTGCTTATTTATTACAGAGCTAAAAGGGTTGATTGCATAAAATTAGATACAAAATTTGAATATGCTAAATGGAAAAATAATATCAACAACGTTGCCAAACTTGCAGTTTTTTTGTAGATACTATAATTTCTCAATTTAAAAAAATACTCTTCATATTTTTACTGCAATGTCGATAGCAAAACTTTGAAATGTTAGTTGCTCTCCGAGATCTGGCAACCGCGCATTTTCAGGAAAAATTGCCAAAACTACTCATTGATTTCAAAACTGAAAAACCTGTTACCACACACATTGATACAAATGAGGTAAATAAACTAACATACTTAATACAGAAATAGTATCAACAACGTTGCCAGATGTTCCTACTTCTCTACAAATACCGCAATTTAAAAAAAATACATTTTCATGGCGCAAGATTGCTCATGTTCAATTTAGTAAAATCCCAAAATAACAGTTTTTAATTTTGTTACTCCGAAATTTGGCAACACAGCATTTTTAGAAACAAGGGCCTCAACTGCCCGATTATTTCGCTATCAAAAAAGGCATTACCTCAATATTTAATACAAATGAAGCTAAATATATTTTCTTAATTAAAAAATCAGCAACGTTGCCGGATGTCCCGACTTTTCTACAAAAACCCGTAAATGTTCTATTTAAAAGAAACATCTTATTTATCTTTAGGGCAGTCTGGTCAAACTTCTAAACTTTCTGAAATCTGGCAAAGCAGCATTTTCAGTAAAAATTACTGCTGCTCATTCATTTCAGAGCTAAAGGAGTTGATTGTATACAATTAGATACAAAATTTGAATATGCTAAATGGAATATCGACAACGTTGCCAAACTTACAGATTTTTTCGCAAACACTGTAATTTCCCAATTTAAAAAATATTCTTCATATTTTTACTGCAATGTCGATAGCAAAACTTTGAAATGTTAGTTGCTCTCCGAAATCTGACAACCGCGCATTTTCAGGAAAAATTGCCGAAACTACTTATTGATTTCAAAACTGAAAAACCTTTTACCACACAATTTGATACAAATGAGGTAAATCAACAAACATACTTAATTAAAAAATAGTATCAGCAACGTTGCCGGATGTTTCTATTTCTCTACAAACATCGTAACTTTAAAAAAATGACTAATTTATTTTCATGGCCCAAGATTGCTAATGTTCAATTTAGTAAAATCCCAAAATACCATTTTTTAATTTTACTACTCTGAAATTTGGCAACGCAGCATTTTCAGAAACAAGGGCATCAACTGCTCGATTATTCCAAAATCAAAAAAGGCATTACCTCAAAATTTAATACAAATAAAGCTAAATATATTTTCTTAATTAAAAAATCAGCAACGTTGCCGGATGTCCCGACTTTTCTACAAAAACCCGTAAATGTTCTATTTAATAGAAACATCTTATTTATTGTTAGGGTAGTCTGGTCAAACTTCTAAACTTTCTGAAATCTGGCAAAGCAGCATTTTCAATAAAAATTACTGCTGCTCATTCATTTCAGAGCTAAAAGAGTTGATTGCATACAATTAGATACAAGATTTGAATATGCTAAATGGATAAATAATATCGACAACGTTGCCAAACTTGCAGTTTTTCTAGATACTATAATTTGTCAATTTAAAAAAATACTCTTCATATTTTTACTGCAATGTCGATAGTAAAACTTTGAAATGTTAGTTGCTCTCCGAGATCTGGCAACCGCGCATTTTCAGGAAAAATTGCCAAAACTGCTCATTGATTTCAAAACTGAAAAACCTGTTACCACACACATTGATACAAATGAGGTAAATAAAATAACATACTTAATACAGAAATAGTATCAGCAACGTTGCCAGATGTTTCTATTTCTCTACAAACACCGTAACTTTTAAGAATATTTTCATTGCGCAAGGTTGCTAATGTTCAATTTAGTAAAATCCCAAAATAACTGTTTTTTACTTTCACTACTCTAAAATTTGGCAACACAGCATTTTTAGAAAAAAGGGCCGAAACTGCTCGATTATTTCCAAATCAAAAAAGGCATTAACTCCAAATTTAATACAAACGAAGCTAAACATATTTTCATAATTAAAAAATCAGCAACGTTGCCGGATGTTCCGACTTTTCTACAAAAACCCGTAAATATTCTATTAAATAGAAACATCTTATTTATTTTTAGGGCAGTCTGGTCAAACTTCGATGCTTTCAGAAATCTGGCAAAGCAGCATTTTCGGAAAAAGTACTGCTGCTCATTAATTTCAGTGCTAAAAGGTTTGATTGCATACAATTAAATACAAGATTTGAATATGCTAAATGGAAAAATAATATCGACAACGTTGCCAAACTTGCAGTTTTTTCGCAAACACTGTAATTTCTCAACTTAAAAAATACTCTTCATATTTTTACTGCAATGTCGATAGCAAAACTTTGGAATGTTAGTTGCTCTCCGAGATCTGGCAACCGCGCATTTTCAGGAAAAATTGCCGAAATTGCTTATTGATTTCAAAACTGAAAAACTATTACCACACAATTTGATGCAAATGAGGTAAATAAACAAACATACTTAATACAGAAATAGTATCAGAAACATTGCCGTATGTTTCTATTTCTCTACAAACACCGTAACTTTTAAGAAATGACTAATTTATTTTCATGGCGCAAGATTGCTAATGTTCGATTTAGTAAAATCCCAAAATACCATTTTTTAATTTTACTACTCTGAAATTTGGCAACGCAGCATTTTCAGAAACAAGGGTCTGAACTGCTCGATCATTCCAAAATCAAAAAAGGCATTACCTCAAAATTTAATACAAATCAAGCTAAATATATTTTCTTAATTAAAAAATCAGCAACGTTGCCGGATGTACCGTTTTTTCTACAAACACTTGTACATGTTACAAATATCCCATTTATCTTTATGGCAGTCGATTGCTGATATCCTTCGTGATATCCAGTCTAGTCAAACCGCAAAATGTTAAATTTTTTATGGCATCTGCTTTTTGAAATCTGGCAAATCAGCCTATTTATTCATTTCCAAGCAAGTTTCCAAGCTAAAACATTTGATAGCATAAAACTGGGTACAAAGAGTCGAACATGCTAAATGGAAAAAGACGAGAAAACAGTATCACCAACGTTGCCAAACTACCCAATTTTCCTGGCGAACACCGTAATTTCTCTATTTAAACACTCTTTGTATTTTTACTGCAGTGTCAACAGCAAAACCTTAATCATACAACGTTGCCGCATATGCCTATTGTGCACTTTCAAGGCTCGTTTTTCGTTTTTCTCCTCCAAAAATCTGGAGTTGTAATTGCAGTGTCGCAATTAGCGTTTTAACATGTATTGTAAATTCCAACCTCGGTTTTAGTACCGCCGCGCCGCTATTTCCGAATTAGGATAATTCAAATTGGGTTAGTTTGGGTTAGCATGATTTTTACATTTCAATCCCGGGTCTGTGACTCCCTGAATGTTTTTAACTAAAACGCCCCCTGTCCAAGGTTTTCTTTTTAAAGTAAAATGTTGAGGGGACCTATTCTCGAGGCGCGCATCTAGTTTGTGATAGTCCATGTAGTTAGTTCATCTAACTACGAGTTACATTGCATTCGCGCGAATTTTTATAAAAATTATTTATTAAGAACGATCGCAATACAAAATATAAAGAAAATAAAACGGTTTTTCTGAAGACACTCGGAATAATATGGTACTTAAGGTTGTGGATACGTACCTCACACGTATCAATAGGATTTTCACCTTTCCTCAATCGATCAGCAACTTGCTTGGGTATCATCTGATACAGAAGTTCGTCAGTTCTCTTCATTTCTTCGTCTAGCTTTCGCATCGATTCTTCCAGTTTTTTGCTCTTCTGTTGCTCTTGGTCTAACGCTAATTTTAATTCTACTGATTGCTGAGTGCCGGCTAACATGAGGTCACTAAAAATATTGAAATATATCAACTTTAGGCTAATATATTGTATAAACAAAGCCTAGATTCTTACCGACTGAAATCGTGCATAGATAGATCGTTAATATAGAGGCCGGAGTTGATGAGGGAATTGAGATCTGGCATCACTGGAGTGCCTAAGTACATCATCATTTTCCAGTTGTCCATGTATATCATCTGACCTGAAATAGTTACGAGTACTAACTTATAGCCGAATGAAATTAATATTTATTAATCAATAAACATGAACAAGTCACATGAGAATTCAAAAGTAATAATTTTAGGTAGAAATATATGTGATGTGGATTTAATTCGGCG
This sequence comes from Pissodes strobi, assembly GCA_016904865.1. Taxonomy (NCBI): domain Eukaryota; kingdom Metazoa; phylum Arthropoda; class Insecta; order Coleoptera; family Curculionidae; genus Pissodes; species Pissodes strobi. Next base: position 9,135 of record JAEQML010072004.1, read on the forward strand.
CGAAATAATTTCAACTCAATTCGAGTGTAAAATATTGTATTTATAAATGCCTTCACAGTCTTCACAGCTATTAATTATTATCTATTGTTTCAGGATCTATTTAACAAACCATTAAATTTTCTTTGTGTGCGAAATTATTGTCCCGAAAAGGACTATTGAAACTAATTAACTGTATATTTAAATGGGGAATAAATATTTTTAAAATTATAATTATGATGAAATCATGGTAGGTTTTGTTGGATGGATTTGATGACATAATGATTCTAACTAATACAATCAAAGAATCAATATGTAGTTGATGAAGAAAGAAGGTTATCACATTGTTTATTGCGAATTTTCAAGATGAATTTGGTGTTAAACGGTAGTAAAATGATTAGAAACATTTAACAATACAATTATCAATGATGATGGGAATGAATGGATTAATTTTTATTGTGCAGAACTGCTACACACATACATTCATTACTATTTAACCAGATGAAATTATTTGTTAGAAGATATTGCGACATTGTATAACCATAAAGGTTGGTTGTATCAAAATACATAACATTTGCATGGTTCTGATGGATCATAATTATTAATAATAATAATAATATTCTTTAATAATAGCATTAGCTAACAAAAAACATTTCATACATAATAACTTGTATGTTATGATTCTCTACTACATATCTTATTATAATCAGATTTTTTTATATCTAGTAGAATATAATTAAAATCAATTAGACCTTTATAAAACAAACTATTTTGAGCAAAAGATGAATGAAACCGAGGTACATCAAAATTTGTAGTTGACCTAGTATTGTAGTTATGTATATCACCTACTATTTGTAACTTATCTGAGATATTTTGTGGGTACATGTTATTCTTTATTTCGTACATTACAATCATTGTATTAAAAATATATATTTTGCCTTACACTTAATAAATCTGTTGATTTTAACATATATTTTATTCTGCTATACCTGTTACATCTTAAAATACATCTTAATGCCTGGTTTTGTTTTTTTGAAGAGTATCAATATCACCTTTGTTAAACATATACAATATGGTGGCACAATAATTAAAATGCGGAAGAATTACTGATTTATATATAAGCAGTTTAGTTCAAGTGCTCAAATCTTTCCCTATTCTACATAATAGATTAATTTTCTTTAACACTTTTTTAGTTATATAAACTGAGTGATTAGAAAATTTTCATCTATAGTTATTCTTAAATATTTACATTCACTAACTTGTTCTATGTTGCTACCATGAATCATTACACCATCATGATTATATGTGTTATTTACATTATATTTTGACTTTAATATCATACATATTGTTTTATTTACATCGATACTTAAACTCTTATTGCATAACCATTTATATATCTTATCCAAATATATCTAGGTATTTTGTTCTTTGAGTTCTTGTTTTTAAGTACTGTGAAAACCAATTTAACACATTTCCTTAAAATCCATACTTGTGCAGCTTTTTGATTAATAACTGCCTGTTAATTCTTTCAAAAGCTCTACGAAAGTCTAAAAAACTACCCCTACTATTTTTTTGTTGTCCAATGCAATTTTCCAATTAGAAATCACGGTCTGTAAAGCACTTTCACATGAATGTTTGATTTGGAATCGTGCTTGAAAGCTTGTAATAAGTCTGTTTTCCTGCACATATTCACGAACTTGATTATTTACTACAGTTTCTGAAAGCTTTTCATATGTTGCCACCATATTTATTGGTCTATATTCTTCACACTTATTAGTGCCACTAACTTTTTCTATTGGAATAATGGTTGATATTTTCCATTCTTTAGGGAATATCCCAGTTCCTAAACTTTGGTTTATCACTTCCAGGAATCGGTTACCAATGACCTCAACTGCCAGTTTCAAAATTGCAGTGGTTATTCCATCAGTGCTACTTTTCTTATTTTCTGACAGCTGCAATTGCTTAAATTCAGTAAATTTTTTTGAATTCCGCTGGATCAGGCACAATAGAGAGTTTTGTTACACTATCTATGTAGAAATCATTAAATCTGTTAGCAATTTCTAAGCTATTTGTTTTAAGTTGTCCATCAAACATAATACCATTTGTACTATTACATTTTCTATCAGATTTAATTATAGCCTTCAGGGTTTTCCACATTTCTTTAGAATCTCCACTAGTTTCATCAATTCTTTCTTAGTAGTAACTTTTCTTTTGTTCTCTTATTTTTTTAGTGTTAGATTTCTTTGATGTTGGTATATTTGCCCCATTTACAGCTTATTTCTTTCACTACTATAGATGCATACTGATCAATGTTCACTGTCAATGTTTTTACCATAATATAGCTTATTGATATTATTTAGCTTTTAGCTAAATATTTTCTACTTATACCAGTACTGACTTCTCCACGCACATTACTTTTAAAAAAATGCAATACATTAGCATCGGTTAGCAATTCTAATTCCACTCCAGCATAACGTAAGGATGCATCAAAACTTAGATCTGGAAAAGTGTAATAATGTGAAGGATCTAACTTAATTTTTAATACATGTTTTTCTAAAATTTCTGCATACACATCTCCGTTTTAAATTCACCAAACGAATTACACTCATACAAATGATATACATCTTTGTCACTATCATATTCTTGTTCGGAAATATGATCATCTGTTAGATCATTATAAAAATTCTCCTTATCTACCTCATTTAGTTTAGTTTATGAAAAAATTCCTTTTTAATAAATATATTTAAATTTTTCTTTCTCATTACTTCTTTACACTGAAGATCATCCAGTGTTTCAGATAAATTTACTAAAGAGTATGATAAAAATTGGAATGGATTTATAAATCTAAGAGAAAATAATCAACAATATTGTTATGACAAATAATAATTAATATATGATTAAAATATGATACTATTATTAACGGTCGAAGTTGAATACAACAAAACGTCCTTTTTAATATCCGTGACATGGATTTTATTCAAACCAAGATTAGCTAATATTTTATTTCTCTTTATCTTTATAGCCCATTCGACAATAAATACTTCTGAATGTTTCACTTTTTGCGATTAAAGCTATCTAGAATTGTTGACTTTTTTTCATTCATTTTTCAATGTGCGTAACATACGTTGTATACAAACCAAGATTAACTAATATTTAATTTCTATCTCCTTATAATCGATTCAATAAGATATACATCCCAATGTTTCATCTTTTGCACTTTAGATTTCTAGAAGCTATCTCGAATTATTTTTTTTTCATTTTGAATCAAATTGTTTTTTCAATTTCGTGTAGAACATTTGGAAAATGCTTCACAGTGCTTGCTTAAGAGCTTGAAATCATCCTTATTGAACATTGAAAATTAGGGATCCATCATTTTATATGTGTAAAAGGTTTATATCCGTGATTTATGGGTTTTATCTAAACCAAGATCAACTAATATTTTATTTCTCTGTCACCTCTTATAAGCTATAACATCTGAATGTTTCACTTTTTGCAATTTACTTTCGTAGACGCTATCTCGGTTTATTAAATTTCAATCAAAATACTTTTTCTACGAAATATTTCATTTGATCACATTGGCGTGAAACATTTAAGTTGACGGTGCCTAATTATACGTACGTAATCATCATTTTGGGTTTTATCCAATTCAAGATTTAACTAATATTTTACTTATCTTTCTGATCTGAATGTTTTACTCTTTGCGATTTACTTTCCTAGACGCTATCTTGATTTTTTATTTTGAATCAAAATACTTTTAATATTTTAAAATTTCTTTATGGTGTCTGCTTATGCGTACGTAATCATCCATATTCAACATTGTAAAATGGAAGTTCACTATTTTTATGAGTAACTGGTAAATGCAAAACTTTTTTTTTTAAATATTGTTTAATTTTATGTCTCTCTTCTCATAATTTTATAATATGACAAGATTTACATCTGGATGTTTCACTTTTTGTGATTTACTCTCTGAAATATCTACTTCATTTGTAATTTCCACTAAGCTTTCATTTTTTCCACATTAAATTTGGTACTTATTTTTCTAAGTAATACGTATTCAAATGATTTTTATTCCATTCTGACATTAACTTTGAAAATTACTTGTTTAAAAAATCTTATATATGGTTATAATCATAATTCATAATAATTGTTATAAACCGTATCAAATTTCAAGCGATTTTAAATCAAAAACTTCCATTGCATATATAAATTGCTCACATCGACCCATTCAGTAATCTTATTAAACAACTAATTTTCGAGCTGTTCTTAATATTAAATTAAGATAAAATTTTCCACCAACACCCTCTTGCAGCACTAAATTTATTTAGCATTTGAACAAATATTTCTTAGTTGTATACAAGTATATAAAGATAGAACAAATGTAAGAAATTAGTTCACGAAGTTATATGTTCAATAAATTTTCATTAAAAATTCAGAAGAACTGAAAAAACATATTGAATCATATTCTAATAAAAACTTTGTGTTTAGGAAATTTGCCAGTTTAAAAATATGAGATTAGTTTTGGATATTTAAAAATGAAAAAATTTAGTTTTTATCCAAAGAATTGGCTGCCTATGCTGGAGAAAAAATTAGTCATTACGTTTTTAAACTCCACTACATCACTTCAACAATTGTAAAAAAATAAAGGAAACAAAAAAGCCGATTACCAAAGAAAATATTCCAGCAAACCAATAAATGAATTAGATGAAACAATATTAAATGCTTCAGAACCTAAATGTTCTATCATTCAAAGTCATCATTTATGTGTGCGCTTTCGAATGTATTTTATAGGTACAATAATTTTTTTATGAATGAATTAAAAAAATATATTTTATTTAACTTTGTTTTATTATATACATTTTATTTCCTACATTTCCAAATACATACATACATACATTCTTATAATATAATTTTAACATATTAAGTTTTAATACAAACTTTACTTTGTCTTTGCTTCTTAACTCGCTACAAACTTTTACACCCTCTTTAGAATACTCAACATGTTGCATATAGTTCTCATACCACAACATAGCTTCAATGTCATTTCCCGCAAGTGTATAAATACAGATCCAATACAAAGTTTTCCATTTCTCACACAAGTGCTTCAAATTGACATTCTTCCGGTTTTTCAATTCTGCTAATTTTATCACATCTAATACGGTTCGATCTTCTATATATTTCTTCAAATTAACCACCTCAACAAAAAAATCCCAATTGTTTCAGTTCGACTACAAACTGCAATACATTGAAATTTTCAAAATATTGACACATCTTTTGAATAATATTCTGCAAACTCACAATAAAAGTCAACATATTCTGGTCTGCTATGCATAGCATTATAATAATTATATGAGGCTAATTGGCTAAAGTATCTTTGTAATTTTTTTACAAACTCATTCATAACTCTAAATGTATAGAACTAAAGCGATTGAATGATCCTAAGTATCAATGTTTCTTATAAGCACAAAGTTGTCTATTATTTCAAACATTGACATAATCTGGAGATGATATAAACTTCTTCATCATCAAAATCTTCTTCATCATTGTTCGAATCATATGTAACAATTTTAAAATTATATAGATGATTTAGTTTCTTTCACAATTGCTCTTTTTTGATTAGTATGTTTTATAATAATGTACTCACAATAACTTCTACACAATCATTACTTTTTAATCATTTTGTTAAACAAACTAAACACAATTTGTATTTACAAGACTTTGGTGTGTAAATATTTTCTTTTTCCAAAGGATTGAAACAAATTGGACATTCCTCTTTTAAGTGCCTTTCTCTTTTATTTTTTTTTAACTGTTCCTGAACTAACTGTTTCTGAATTGACTCTCTCGAGTACTCGAATTCTTAATTTGAGTTCTTTTATAGAAAATTAAACTGTGAAATGAAGAGATACATACAGAACTGCTTGTTTTGTTTAACTTATTTAAGAGGGAAGGGTCGGTTGAAAATCGATTAACGCTAGGTCAACATATACAGGGAGGCATACACTTATTTCAGGAGGAGACTCCTTAACAATTCAAAAAAGTGAGTCCTTATGAAGGGGTAAAGTACCTCCTCCTTGAGGACTCACTCTCTTTAACACACTACTAATGTTCTAGAGCCTATTTTAACTATTTAGATATCCTGTCTACAAATGGGTTTGCTATGTAGGCAATAGGATTTTAATAATTTAAGACATATGCGATGTTTCTTCAAGTGTCTCTACGTGTGTTGTACCAGTTATAATTAAAACAAGTAGTTAATTGTTTCAGAAAATGTCATTCTCCGTCATAGTCGGCACATGTGAAGACATTTGCTTTTGCCAACAGTTGTATTGTATACAAGTATATAAAGATAGAGCAACTCAATGAAGTAATATGTTCAATAAAATTTCATTAAAAATTTAGAAGAACTGAAAAAACGTATTGAATCATATTCTAATAAAAACTTTGTGTTTATGAAATTAGCCAGTTTAAAAATATTTTAGTTTTGGATATTTAAAAATGAAAAAATTAAGTTTTTATCTAAAGAATTGGCAATATATGCTAGTCATTATGTTTTCAAACAACCATTTTCTTTAAATTCTCTTTCTCCTGAAGCGCCTAAGCAAGCTGTCTGGTTAATGAAAAATCATCACTACATAATTGGAATATCGGTTATGCCCCACTATATCACTTTTTAACAAT